>WUAW01038176.1:0-12509 GCA_017165845.1 Thaumetopoea pityocampa | reverse complement strand
AGGTCGTCGGTCCATCTCGTAGGTGGCCGTCCCACACTGCGCTTGCTAGTACGTGCTCTCCATTCAAGGACATTTTTGTCCCATTCGCCTTCCGATCTTCGATCCGAAACCTCCAATAAAAAAATACTTTTAATATTTTTTTTTATTTTTATAGGTAGGTATTTAATATTATACATATTATTAAACGTAATTTAAAATGTATGATTAACTTCTGATGTTACTTATAAATGACTGATGCGAGAGTGCACGTGGTAGCTAACGCAAACTGGTTTAATCGGGTTTTAAACACTGTATGTACAAATACTGCTACAAACGCAAAAAACTTCTACAAGCTGATTTATCTGTATTTGTTGTAAGTAGCAAAAGGCCAAATTTACGCTAGAGCCAAAAAACCGTCGTAAATTAATAACACATGACTTATTAACCAGATAAGATACAAATATGGATACCCTTTGGAAAAGGATATCCATATGTCTTATCTGGCTAAAAAAGCTATGATTTTTTTTCTAATTTTATGACGGTTGTTTTAGTGAAAAGCTTTGTTTTAGCCACATACATCAAATACATTTTCTCCATCGATATATAAACCAAAATTGGCTAAATATACATAGTTTATTATAACGCTTAAATTAATCATTTTCTTTTAGGAACAATAACATAATTATCTATTCGTGCCTCTATAATAATATTGAAATATTTATGTCTAACATTATCTACTAAACTAATTCATAAGTACATACCGACGATGAAGCATCAATATCATCTCTATCTGTATTGAGAAATCTCTTCCTTTTGTTCCTGAATTTAAAGGACAAATTCGCATGATTTAATAAAACCTATGGACCGCATTTTTAAATAAAACCATTGAGATCAAAACTTTTTTAGGTTGACGTAGTAAGATAAACATGAACTGTGTTTTATACCATTGAAACAATTATAAGTAATTGAATAATTTTATAAAACGTACGACGGGATGAAAACATCTGACGTAGATTTAATACCCTTATCTCGGACCCGTCTTTTAACATTTCGAGCACATCCTTGAAATTTCTAGAGAAAACAAAAGACGTACAAAAAGGAGGTCGGAACTACTGGAGCTTTCGGCGAGCCGGGGTATATAAGGCCTCGCGGCGCGTTCAGGGACAATTCGGTAAAGTAGAAAGCGAGTTCTAGAAGCGAAGAAATTAAAGTGAAAAGTAAAAAGGTGAACAGTATGAGTACGAACAAACGGGAAAACAGTGCTATGCGAAGGTTGTACTTACGAAAGCGCTGTGAGTTGGTTGTATGCGAATCTGTTTAAGACTAGTAAACTTAAGTCCGTGTCCCATTAAAGATGTGTTGGTGTGATTTCATTAAGCGCGGTGTAAATTTAAAGTTCAAGTCTCCCTGCATTATTCTTTTCTTCCAGTCCCCCGTATCCACTTCTCGTAACAGAGGTTTTAATATTTGCACTTCATCATCGATATATCGTTCAATTCGAGACACATAATAAGCAAAATTATAATTAATAAAAAAAAACAAACATTAATTATCATATTCTCTATTGCAGGCGGGAGTGTCGAATGGATTCCGCGACATGTTAACCTCGATATTATCCACCGGGTACTTATTCTTATTCCAAGCGTTTAGAGCCTAATGAGAGTCTCTGCTAGAAAGACGCTAGTACTATGGAGAATGGGAAGAGCGATAGATATCCAATATACTTGTATTTACATGCAAATTTTCTAAACACATATTCAGATTCAGACTTGTGGCATACTGCAAAGGTTAGGCCTTAAGCGCCGCAAATACGCATCAGTTGGCAAAGATTACATTTTTGTGATGTGTAGCAGCACCGTTATCCTGATATTGTATCAAAATCTACTGTGATCCACAACACGCCTGCCAAGCGTGGAGAGTATGGCAAATACCTACTTTCTAAGAATGCCTACGTCCAGAGGTGAACTTCCGAGGTCTGATAATGAGAATGGCGATGATAATGGATCTGTAGGGCCCAAAGATTATTCAAAGACATCACAAGCCGTCCATACAAGTCTGGATACCGCAATTTCGATATACGTATAGCCTTTCCCAATCGACAGTCGATTCTAGATTATTTTATACTTTTAATTTCATAAAATACTTGTTCTAAATAAATATGCTTAGAGATAGAACAAGTATTCAGGAATAATTTTACTGTACCAGCGGTCATTTGTTTTATAGGAACTGACTGAACTAAATGAGTGATTTATTTTTTATTTTTATTTATTACTAGCACGTACCCGGTGGGATGTCCCATCGGCAAATGAATTTTCAAAAATCCTTTCGTAACGCTCACCTACGGTAAGTAAGTAACGTGCAAAACTTTATGCTTCTAGACCCAATATACATAATATCGCTTAAAACTAATGACTACAATTGTAATATGAAGCTTTGTTTGATATGCTTTAATGATTCATAATATCAATATAAACGAACAATTTTTGCGCCAAACCTACCTTTATAACATTATATTAATTATTTTTTGTTTAGAATATCTAATATCTTTATACAATAATATGTAACGTACGTTTCTACGGCAAGTTAACATATGATCAGAATCATGACAAGCGGGCTCTTCACTTGCGGGCGTTTCAACGCGAAACTTTATTCAAAGAGCACAAAGCCAAGGCATACAAATGCAGAAACAATACAACTGAGTAATCGTTATTGACACAAGTAATCCTAAACGTTTTCTTTAAAGTAATTGGTAACTTGCCCATTAAAAGTTTTTCTTGATGTGCTGCTACCTTTTTGTGTGCTTGGACTCGTTTGAAACTAGATGTCGCTAATTTACTTGCGTTGATATATTGGTGTTGTTTTCTCTATAGTTTGTTGATTTTTTTTTAAATTGTGACAAAGGAGCATGCTGTAATTTGATGTTAAGCAATCACAGCCGATGATGAACATCCGCACACCAGATGAGTAACACTGCCAGACTTTTATAAAGATATTAGTTCCCTTTTAAAGATCTAATTAATTTCATTATATAACTTCTTTCAAGTATGTCGCGTCGTTTTTTGTCATCTGAATAAAACAAAAATACAATAAAATAGATGATAAATACTAGTATGGCCCCATACGGTCAGTCTTAATAGTGTTGGTTTTGCTCAAGCCTGGTAGAAATATTGACACGATACCAAAAAATGGAGATAGGCTATGAATCATTATCATTACCATCACATAGGACGAAGACGCTAGTCTTAACTAGTTCTATATAAACATAAAACCGCTTTGCTTAATCACTTGATAAGAACGATTGAAGTTCGACGTTTTTCGATCGTCTTGAGAGACCTAATTTCTACATATCGAACTGTGATGAAACTGCAACTATAAACGATAATGAACTGCAACTATAAATGATGATTAAATAATGAACTATGTGTTCTATCACTAACACTATGGGATGGTAATGATAATGATTTATAGCCTATCTTCATTCTCGATACCGTACTCCTTCCTATCTTTCTGACAGACCATTTTTAGGTAACACTAATAGAGACATCTTCCATGTCTATAATCGTCCCGATTGTACCTTAGACCGTATACGAGCTAATCTCAGGGTTAAGCAAAGCTAACAGTGGCTCACTCAATCGCTATGAGCGTTGTTAGATGGATGTATTAATGCAACATTTAGTTTAAAACTGACCACCTTCGTATTGCTGAAAGCAGATAAAAAGAGATCCACTGTTTTTTTTTTCAAACGCCATTAAGTAACAATTTTGGAGACTACGAATATGATATCAGACGGCAGTCGGCCATCTTAACCGAGCCCACAACCACATCGAAATAATAGCAGACCCTGAATTTAATCGGGATGAGACTAGGGTGAACAATCAAATTAATATCTTATTAAGACTGGAATAGTCTTCGTGCGTCAGTATTTCCGTCTGATTATAATGTACGTTTCTTTAGGACAAAAGTGAAAAGGTTTTTAATAAACTACTAGTACGTTTTACCACCGTAGGTTATATCGCCACTTACCATCAGGTGGGATTGTAGTCAAGTACTATGGCAAAAAATTTAAAATATCGTGTGGTTGCCGGGATCTGATTATTAATAAAGTTAATCCATATTTTCCTATGAATGCTGCGAGGTACGCCTTATTCTAATAGACTGAATATCTTAGAAAATTATATTGTCAAGTCAGTTATAGCGTAAAGGGTAGACATATCCATAGTACACGTTATACATCGAAATTTAGTCGAGGTGTTTCGGACCCGACTGATAGGGGGTGAGCCTTTCGCCATACATCGGATATAAATTTAGTTTCCTCAAGGTAAATACCTTTTCTTTCAGTGAAGGAAAATTCCTTCACTGAAAGTTTAGACAGATCATCATACAAATATGATTCGTATATAGATTTTTCGAAAATCCAGCAAAAAGTAAGAAAGCGATTGATCGCACAACCTTGCTAATGCAAGAAACCCGCTTCACCACTCGGCTATAAGAATATTATGATTCAATCAAATGATTACCTGTAATATTACGATGCTTCCGAAAGTGTATTATTCCACTGTGGAAATATTTTAAGACTTTGAAATAGATAAGCTGACGTGCCGTTACCGATAGATTTGCCAACAATAGTATACGACGGGTCTAGATGTTGCTGACTCACTGACTCAGCAAAGAAATTTTTCGCCTCTACCAACTGCACTTGAGTTGGTGAAACTTGGTCAAAATCGCCTGTAGAATAGAACATTTTATTGCACACCAATATAGAAATATTACAAACACAACAAACAAGAAATAGAAAGTGTAATGTAATAAGACAAATGAAAATTGGATGATAATAATGTATGCAGGTGAATATATGGATCATCAACATCATATCAGCCCACAGACGTCCACTGCTGGACATAGGCCTCCTCTAATGATTGCCACACCGAGCGGCTATGAGCCGCCTGCATCCACCGATTGTCCGCGACCTTCACCAGCTCATCGGTCCACCTAGTCAGGTGTCGACGCACGCTACGCTTTCCGGTTCGGGTTCGCCACTCCAGCACATTAGGACCCCAACGCCCATCGGTTCTGCAAGTTATGTGCCCCGCCCACTGGCACTTCAACTTGGCAATCCTTTGAGCTACGTCGGCGACTCTAGTTTTCCTGCGGATTATCTCGTTACGGATCATATCATACAGTATATACGGAATATATGGACGTAACATGAAATTGTTGTAAAATTCAAAAAGGAACTCAAAAATGAGCAGTGACATCAATGGAAAGACAGCGAAATAACTCCCCCCCCCCCCTTTCGATTAAGGTCCGTTTCCAAAAGTCGCTTCCATCATCATCATCATCATCACACCTGCTGTCCCACAGCAAAGCATGGACCCCCTCTCAAAATGAGAGGGGATAGGTTATAATCCACTAGAACTAATGCGGGTAGGCAGACTTCACACCCCGTCGAGAAAACCTCTCAGGAATGCAGGTTTCCTCACGATGTTCCCGTTGAAAGCATGTTTGATAATTAACACGCACAAGTTTTTGAAATCAGAGGTGCGTGCCTCGGATCCGAACTCAAGATTTAAGACTTGACATGCATGAACACACCACTAGGCTATCATTGGTTCCTGTAAAATGTCCTTAAACATCCAATTAACTTCGATTATACGAGGTCAATATTGCACCACTGACACTTACCTATAAAAGCCAAGACAAGTCCCGATATCGACTGAGTAAAGGGGGTCTTGTACCACCCAAGAGCTTCATAAGTTTGTCCGTTCGACGATATTAAAAAGTTATAAGGTAGAATGCTATTAGAGGCCGTTGCGTTAACCTGGAAAAAAAAATACAAAAAGCACATCAATTAACTTTTATTACAACTTGCGATCGCAGCTTGAGATCGTCATCGTCAGACCGTAGAAGTCCACTGCTGGACATACGCCTTCTCTTTAAAAAGGAGGGACTTGACATACTCTCCACGCTTGGCAGCCGTCTTAAAGATCGCAGTAAATTTTGATCGAATAACAGGATAACACTACTGCCCATTCACAATAATATCCTTTAACTCTGAAGTCCTCAAATTTTTTTAAACTTATAGACCACTTGTAATGTTTTTCACTTTTGGATAGACCCCCAAGGCGTAGATAATATGAAATTTTTGTAAATTTATTAAGTTCAAATGTGTTTTTGATAGTTGGCGTGGACCCCTTGCGGGTCATCGTCAACCCCTAGGGGTCGATATAGACCACTTTGGGTATCAATCCTTTAACTGGATCTCACAACATCCACTGTAAAATATGCAGCTTGCGAAAACATCGCCCAATGTACAGTTGTTTGGTATTCTGTAACAAACTCTAATAATTAGTGTGCAATAAAGAGTATTAATATTATTGACCTGCTCAGGGACGATTTTATGGCGAGGAAAAACTGATTTAATTAAATGATTGGAAATATCACTACCAGTGCAGCCAAACCATAAATGTTTTCCTTCTGATTGTGGGATTCTATAATAAATAAATACAGTGAATAAATTTATATCATTTTTTTGTTCTATTTATTATTGACCATTGATTATAATTAGAGGACCCTGCAGCAAAAGGGTGGCACATCCAAATATTAGCCGTTACTCTTTTTAAATTTAAAAAATCGTATTTATTCTAAAACTTATTTATTTACCTTAAAATCTTTAGTAAAATATGTAAATATGCATCTATTAATATTATAAAATTGTTAAATGGCAAATTTTCAAAAATCAAAAATTTTTAAAAACAAACTACTCAGATCGACTAAGCCAGGGCTTCTGAAACAGAATCCGTCGATGTTTGTTTGTTTGTTCGGGCTTCACGCAAAAACCAACGGATAGATTTTGATTAAACTGTTACACAGTCTTAAAGGTACTATTCGGACTTAATTAATGCGGCATGTTTCATCAAGATCGGTCCAGTAGAATTGAAGAAACATCTTGATCCCTGTTTTAGTAGCCGCCGCTTAGGTACGAGAGGTCAAGTAAAAGTGATTATAGACTTTTTTATATAAATATACATTTATATAAAAGATTGTGTCGGGATTCCCCGTGTTGCGGAAAACCGACATTCACGCAGGCAGAGCCGCAGGCAAAAGGTAGTATAACATGTAACTGTAAGACATAAGTGTAACAATTAATTTTTAGACACACGTTTTATTTGAATAGCCGAAAGTTTTGAAATTTGGGTCTGCCCCCTTTTGCTGCAAGGTCCTCAATTATGAAAACTAAACATCCACATATGTGGCCAAGGGCGGAAGAGGAACTTAGACTTAAACATCGGCAAAGGTATGATGGCTACATATGTCACAGAACTAATGGCTGATAGTGTAGACAAATCCTATATGGAGATCATTTGCTGGCAAGAGCAGCGTTAACGCTCCCCCACCAGATGGGCCAATAACCTGCAGTGCAGTGGGAAAAGATTGGATGTGGATGGCGCAGGAATAGCCTGTGTGACGTCGACATAATAATAGCTTCACTCCATTTCTTCCCGTGGGTGCTACGGAAACCAGCTGAGGAGTATACTAGGATAATGCGCAGCAGCGTTATCCTGTTATTCAATAAAAATCCACTGCGATCTCGAAGAAGAAGAAGAAGAGACGACCGCCAAGAGAGGGAAATCCCTCCCTTTTAAGGAGGATGCCAACGTCCAGTAATGGACTTCCACGGCCTGATGATAATAACGATGATGATGACGGAGGAATGTTCCTTGTGGTGAAATCTTGGAGATTTCGATTATCTCCAGATTCCCTGTCAAATATGAAGATTATGACAATTAAACTAAATTAAAATATACTATTGTAAAATTGTTAAATGTCAAATTCTCAAAAATCAAAGATATTTAAATCAAACTACTCAGATCGACTAATTAAGGGCTTCTGAAACCAAATCCGTTGATGCTTGTTTGTTTGTTCGGGCTTTACGCAAAAACCAACGGGTAGATTTTGATTAAACCATTACGGTCTTAAATGTACAATTCCGACTTAAATACTGCGGCATGTTTCATCAATATTGATCCCGTAGACTTAAAGATACAGCTTGATCTCTGTTTTAGTAGCTGCCATTAAGGTACGAGAGGTCAAGTAAAAGTGGTTCTAAGATTTTTTTATATAAATCTATGATTGTATCGGGATTTCCCGTGTAGCGGAAAACTGACATTTACGTGGGCGAAGCCGCGGGCAAAAGCTAGTAATATATACGATAAAACTATCTATAAATACGTAACTAAATGTTCGTGCACCTTATTAAATATCATATCTCCCTATATGTACCTGCATGTCTAAATCTACAAGACACCTACGCAGCAATAATTCAATCTACCTTCATTCATTCATCAACTTACAAATAGATGTTCAATGGCATTGCGCAGTAGCGTGTATAGCACAACTAGTAAAAAAGGCAATTTCAAAGTTGGACTCAGAAATCTAATACATTCGACAACCCTGGGCCGAAACACTAACTGATAAAAATTGTACTAACCATATCTCATAGTTATTCTGGACAAACAAATATCAGGATTTTACCATACAAAAATAACATTTAATACTTAAGGCTTACAGTAAAAATGATATTTTTATTTGTGAGATAAACGATGCCAAGTCCAATACACCAGACTATCATGAAAGATAATACCACAGAACCAGATCTGAACATTAATAACGGCGTAATGTGTATGGTATGGTTAACTTTGAAATGTAATTTGCTTACATATGTTATACTAGGCGTAACACACAGTTTCCCTCGCAATAGCATTCTGATGATGATACATACCCTAAACTGTGTCTGTTTTTAGTGTATATCTACTTACGACACATTCTGCTCAGCAGTTGAGTCGTTATGAGATAACAAACATACACACAATTAAACGCACTTTCGACATTATATTATACTCTGTACCACATCGATTGAGAACGGGCATTGACCTCCAGAAATAAACTGGGAAGAAAATAAAAATAACTCCAGTAATGAAATTTTGACTTAAAAAAGAATCTGAATATCGATATTATTTTACGATCGATATTATTTTACGATCGATATTATTTTCGAACCAGGAAACGTAGCGTGGGTCAGCCCCCTACTAGATGGACTTATGACTTTGTGAAGGTCGCGGGCAATCGGTGGATGCAAGCGGCTCATAGCGCTCGATGAGGCGATCATTAGAGGAAGCCTTTGTCCAGCAGTGGACGTCAGCCGTGGGCTGATATGATGAGCTGTTTTTCTTTTAATTAATTTCTGGGGGTTAATGTCCGTTATTATCAATCGATATGGTACAATAGTGCGCCGATGAAGGTATGGATATGAAAAGTAAACTGCTCATTTTTCAGGATCAGAAACCATCAAGATCAGTAGCCTCCGTCACTTTCCGACAACAACATACTATCTACAAGCAGAAAATCACGTAGAACTGTTACTCTGTTGGTTGAAAAAAATAACAAATCAACAAACAAACTTGCGTTTATAATATTAATAACGTAATAACTAAGTAGGTATGATATGATTCGTTAATTTATAATAAAGCTCAGACGAAATATTCATCAACATCAGCTTGTGAAGTCCAAAAAACCTCTTTAAAAGGCGGGATATGCCATAATGTCCACGCTTGGCAGGCGCCTTAGAGATCCACTGTGATTGATGATTGATTGTGATTGATTGTGATTGATGATTGAATATCAGGATAACGCTGAAGAACCCACAAGAAAAGACGTAGTGACATTATCATGCTGATACCATATACAGCGATAATACTTATTGATAATTAATTATGCCCCATTATCAAAGCATTTAGCTATAAACTAATATAAATATTGAGGTAAACAAACGATGACTTATTATAAACTGAACGAAATACGTGGCATATGATAACTGTGCCATTAGTGAGTATCATTTACCATGTTTACATGTTATTAAATATACTTGAACGATATAATAATTGGTACGGATAAAAATAAATGAATTAACATATAAAATATACTTGAAAAATAATTAATACGACTAAAAATGGATATAAAGATATTAAATATACTACAAATATATGATAATTAGAGCAGCTAAAAGCATGGAGTAACATCGTTGGCTGTGTAAGATTTCGCAATATATAATCCAGAGAAAAATACTCCTGACAGCCGCAATATGAAAACGTTATTATGGCTTAAAGACCAGGGCTCCTTTATTACGTAACTAGCGAGAACCGCGCGATCGCAGGTATAGCATAATTATTGACTATATTATAATGCATTGCACGCTTGTGACTAAAAGTTAAATAAATAACGAAGTTTCGCTATACATATCATTTTAATGCAATAAAAACAGCACATGAAAATTACGTAATCAGGGGGCGGAGCCGCTTCGACTGCAACACCAAGTCATAATTGAGAGCAGCGACTAAAATATATTAAACTATATATATTTATACACTTTATTCAGTATTATAATTATTTATACCATAATGTGGCCACGGCGTAGTAATAGCGTTGTTCCATCTCCTTTCACGAGTGCTGTGACGAGCAGTGGATACATTAGGATAACGGGCATCAGCACATTCCTGCGACTGAATCAACTTCTACTGCGCTCTCCAAAATTACTGCTAAGTATGGTGATTGTTGCAACCGTTCCTTATATTGAAGAGACCCATGTCCACGATGACGATGATACACTATTAATCCATTTACCTGCATTTCTTGAAGTAATGCAGTGCAGAAATCCAAACTAAAGCATTGATCGGTCCCTGTTTGAACAACTACCACCTGCTTCTGTCTATAAATTGGTAACTTGAGAAGGGCTAGAGAAGAGCTTTTACTGTGATCCCATTGTATTCTACTGACTAACTGCAATGGTGTGTCAACTGGAGGCAAAACATTCTCTGTAATAAAAAAATAATAATTGAATACTATTTTTGCAAATATTATTAAATAATAAGGTAATTCTCCAGATTAGTGACACTTAGGTTCATTGACTTGAAATAAATTTTAATCCATAGAAGACTCATGGCTATAGTAAATTTTAAAAGTCCTATTTGGGGCAATCGACACTTGTTTATTTATTTATTTAGTGGCACTCGCCGGCCACTGCCACGGCACGCTCGCTTCGCTCGCTCGGCTCGTGCATTTTCTACAACAGCCTAGTACGCTCTTCCTCGCTTCGCTCGTCGTCACACCTATTTTTGGCCATTTATTATGTTATTTTGTGCTTAACGAAGATTTTTACACCCACCACTAAAGTAAAATCGTAAGTACGGTAAATTATTAAATACGGCGGCTTCCATTATGATGTACTTTAAAAGAATTTAAATATTTTTTCTCAAAAGTGGTTGAATTGCCCCAAATGGGAGTTTTAACATTTACCATATCTGTTGGTCCTCTATCGATTAAAATTTATTTCAAGTCAATAAGCCTACGTGTCACTAATCTGGAGGATTACCCTATCCACTAAAACTATATATTTTATACATGATTACACATGCAAACGATAATTTTTTATTATACACCTTGGCTAGGATTTATAAAAAAATAATAACAATACTAACCAGAATTATGTTGAATTATAAGGAGATAAATTCCAATAATAGCTCCCGTTATTAATAAGATGATTAAAAAGGTAACAAGCATTTTTGTGGATGGATTGGTTGTGTTATTGCCCAGTGGAAAACGCCTTATAAGTGGTGTATTCTCCGTTTCCACAGCCTCGTGGACATCTTCATTCCGACTAGAATTATTATGACGAGATTCATGATCTGTAAACGATTTTTCACAATGTATAATATGTTCATTATTAATATGTTTTAAATCCACCAACATAGCAACAACACTATACTTCCACGCTTTTAGAGACTTACAGATAAACTGTATAAAAATTGAAAACAAACTGATAAGCCTTGGAATTAATCAGGACAGGATATTCTCAATGACATTTATAAGTTTAATTACATTTTAAACAATACATTGGCAATTCCACCATAATTCAATCAACGATTTAAAAATCATTAAGTTTTTATTACATCACAATTTTAATACAATTAAAAAATATAAGGACAGGTTGTTGAAGCAATTTTGTTTTGAAAGAAAAACATAATCTATTAAAATATTATTAGAATTCACGATTACAATACAATTCACGATTCACAAAATATTACGATTCATTTAAATCAGTTCAATTGTAGAATGTCAACATGCACTCACTGTGAACTGATTGTGATAAAATAAATATGGTATAGTAATACACCACTACAAAGCATCAGGTTCAATGATACATACAGTACTAGATATACTATTCGTTTACACACACATAAACTACTGCAGCAACTAGATTAGAATTTTTGTATATTCAATCATTGATAAAATTGTTGCCTTCAGGATATTCTATGGCAAATATCAAGGAACTACAAAATTGATGTAATTCGTAATTTGGGAATAGTTCATGTCTCCAAACTAATCTTTGACAGGCATACTGGCCATATTGACTCAACTCTCTGTTAAAATTATTACAATATTTTAATGAAGTGTTTTGGGAATATCCTTGAAGTGAC
>WUAW01038174.1:8868-20834 GCA_017165845.1 Thaumetopoea pityocampa | reverse complement strand
TGGGCGCCCTCTTCCGACACTTCCACTCACATTTGCCCGGTATATTCGTTTCGTCATTCGAATCTCACTCAAAAACAAAACCAAACCAAACCAAACCATTGGAGCATTCCTTTCTCGATCCTTGTCACCACATCATACTTCAACTTACACCGATCCCTTATCACGCTATTCCTCAATCGAACGCACGCAGGGAACGCATTTCCACCGCATTCACACGACTTTCGTTCTTCTTTTGCCATACCCACGATTCACTGCCGTATATAAGTGTAGGCACCAATACACCATTGTGAAATTATATTAAATTATATAAAAAAAATAAAAGATACTTAATAAGTATCTTTTATTTATTTTTAAATAAATAAATAAAATATACTTATTAAGTATCTTTTATTTATTTATTTTTTAATATAATTTGTTATTTATATATCTATAAATATATTTAAAATAGTAAATAACTAACAAAGATTGTGTTTTTATATTTTTATGACCTCAGATATCTTCAAACTAAGTTTGTAATACTAATAATAAAATTAAAAAATTTTCACAATTGTTCCATAGGTACAGCCAATTCAGCTTGGAGACGGTTTATTGTTTATAGTTGTCTAAGGTCAACAGATAAATAAATAAATACTTTTTATATTTTTTTATAGGTAGGTACTTAATATTATACATATTAAACGTAATTTAATATGTATAACTACTAACGTTACTTATAAGAGATTGATGCGAGAGTAGTAGCTAGCGCAAACTGGTTTATTCCGATTTTAGTCACTGCGTGTACAAACACTGCTACAAATGAAAAACGTCTCCAAGCTGATTTATATATACCACCTTAGATTGTGATCTAAGTAATACCTATTTTTGAGTATTTTTTTATATAAATGACAGAATGTCTAATATCACTTTTGATAAGGCTGTTTACATTTCAAGTCGCTATTATAAGTTTCAAAATCTGATTAGTTTCTGTTTGTATTTTTAATTACTGCAAATAACAGTTATTTAAACTGTTATTTTAAGAACTGTTATTATTTTAGTATTAAATTAAAAATGATGAGCAACTGTAGAAACTCAACAGTAGCCGTTTGAACCTAGAACCCTATGGTATTAAATAAAATCAGGTGTTTATAACATTTTGAATTTTAAATTATTTTTGTTGTAATTTGATACTTGACGACTGATTGGCACAGTGGCAGTGATCCTGCTTTCTATGCCACTGAATCCCGGGTTCGAACCTGGTTGAGGCAAACTTTGTGTGATGAGCACAAATGTTGGTATACGAGTCTTGGACGTATTTATTTATGTATCCTAATTATTTATGTATTATCTACCCAATATACAGGGAATCCTAGTTCAGGACCAGATCAATGTATGTGAAAGTGTCCGGAATATTATTCTATTAATATTATATTACAGTAAGTGTACATATATTCGAATTCCAATGTTCAGCCGTCCCCTCAAATATCCAATCGCGTTAATCCCCAATTTTCCGGTGTTATTTGGCGTTGGCCCAGTGTGCACCTAACTTAATATGAACGAACACGTGACCGAGACATACGACTCTCCCGTGTATTGGTTATTAAGCTTTATACCATTAAATAGAGTAGACGCGGGCGTGTAATATCAGTATCGTAGTATAAACTAGTTGCGAGCGTTAAAAATTCAGATATGTATGAGGTACCTGTAACAATGGGTCCTGAAGTGTATCTGAATAACACTAGTAGTCAATTGTAAGGACTACTACAGCATTAGATGACAATTGTTCTCCTTAATCCTCCACATCTTTAACTGTACTGTTCTTTACAATAACAGCAAGCCCTGACTTGGTATGGGGATAATTCTAGAATGAATAAGACCTATTCTTAAAAAAATACACTGGAAATAAAATAATTTAAAAGCACATAAAAGCTGTCTATTATGTTAGGGATGCCATCTTTTTGCGTGTTGGTACCATCAACAAACTTAATGCATGAAACCTAAAGTCTGCATTTTGCATGTACTGTCCGATAGCTACAATGTAAGAAATCATCTCATAATGATTACTGCTTGCAAGCGAAAAGGTTTCAGAACTGTTCATGCCTAAAGTTTGTCGACAATAATCTAAAATCTTGCCTCGTCATTTTGCAATGTGACATTTTTGCTAAAAAAGAAAAAAATCTAGGAGAATCGAGAAACGAATGCTCCAACGGTTTGGTCATTTAGAAAGGATGAGTGAGATTCGATTGACGAAATGAATATACCGGGCAAATGTGAGTGGAAGTGTCGGAAGAGGACGCTTTGGAAAACCTATCTTGATGAAATCAACAAATTGTTTCAAAAATATCAAGTTTGTAGTACTATTAATCGACGAAAGTGTATGAGATGACGTATGTATGCGGATGAACTTCATCCGATGAAGCGAGAGAGGTGTGTCAGGATCGTAGTACGTGGCGAACTGTGGTCTCTGCCTACTCTTATGTGATACCCGCGTGAGTGTATTTATATACGTTTGTATTATTACGAAACAGCGTTAATAAAAATGAATAATACAAATGCTTATACGCACTAAATCACCCCGGTACTACGGAGAGCGACGGCCACGTCTCGCGCGTTCAGCTCGCAAACTCACCAGCTGTTAATATTTATCTTCTCATACATTCGATATACGCAGTGTGTACTAGGAGCAATGTAGGAATTTAATTCTGTTTGTCAAATGATTGTAATTTAGTTTCTCATTCTCATTTTATTATTGTAATAACTTTTGCCCGCGGCTCCGCCCGCGTGAATGTCGATTGTCGGCTACATGGGAAATCGCGAATCAACCACAGGTTAATATAAAAAGCAAATGACCACTTTTACTTAAGCTCTCGTACCTTAACGGCGGCTACTAAAACAGGGATCAAGCTGTATGTTCAATTTTACGGGACCGGTTTTGATGAAACATATCGCAGTATTTAAATCGAAATAGTACCTTTAAGGCTGTAATAGTTTGACCAAAATCTACCGGCTGGTTTTTGCGTGAAGTTCGAGCAAACAAACATTGAAGGATTTGCTTTCAGAAGATTTTAATTAGTCGATCTGAGTAGCTTGTTTTTAAATATCTTTCATTTTTTAAAATTTGACATTTAACAATTTTATAATTGTATAGATTTCACCGAACGGCGGGTATAGATATTTAATTAATCTATTATATTATATACTAACTTTTTCCCTCGGCTCCATCCGCGTAAATGCGGTTTTCCAAAAAAAGTCATAATCCACTTTGACTTGAGCTCTCGTACCTTAACAGCGGCTACTAAAATAGGGAACGAGCTGTATATTTAAATTTATGGGATCGATTTTGATGAAACATGTCGCAGTATTTAAGTCGAAATAGTAATTTTAATACCTTAACAGTTTAACGAAAATCTACCAGTTGATTTTTGTGTGAAGCCGGAAAAAACAAACAAACATCGACGGATTCGGTTTCAGAAGCCCTTAATTAGTCGATCTGAGTAGTTTCTTTTTAAATATCTTTGATTTTTGAAATTTTGACATTTAAAAATTTTACAATAGTATAAATTATACAACTAACATCATTTCTCATAATTTACTATTTTTTTATTTTATTTCATTGCTCTATAATTAATTCAAATAGAACAAAAAAAATAGTTGTTAGTTTATATGATAGTAATGTATCTAGAACATTAATATGTTCTAGATACATTTACTACATAATGTCATAATAATATTATACATTAATATGTATAATATTATTATGACATTTATTGTTATTAGAAAGTTCTTGATAATAATTAACGATTATTATTATTTAAATCATATTATTTATTGTTATTAGAAAGTTCTTGAAATTAATTAACGATTATTATTTAAATCATATTATTTGTCCTATCATATTATTCTTATATAAGATTAATAGAATTAATAGAAGAAAGAACTGAAACTCTAATTATGCATACTGATAACAGAGTTTGTATTTTTAATAAACTTTTCTGATAATGTATGAGTTTAATTGTGACTATTTATATGTAACAATAATAGATATTTTTATGTCAGTTGAAGGTGTAGTATACGGCCGTCAAAATGTTTATAATATTTTGTTCACGATTTTATAGACGACACAACAAGACCGTTTATAAAACTAGTTTATAAAACAGTCCAAGTTTCGACAACTCGGGAATATATTCGCCCGCATTCGGGTGTCACTCGTTGAAGCGATCAAAACAATGCATGTCGTTTATTGTAAACCAGTTTATAGGTGAACAGTAAACTAGTATATGCGTTCACGTAAAATTATTTCAAGTCATTACAAAAAAAAAATTAAAACATCCTATACAATTTTAAAACACCCTTCATCAGCTCCTTAATCATTATAGAATTCTTCTAATCAGTATTAAAGTCAGGGTTTGCAGAGGTTTTGTGTTGTTGTATTGTATCGTTACAATCTCAGTGATTGGCCGGTAGTTAATTTTTATAAACATACATACATTTACGCCTTTTTCCCTGGTTCTCCGGCGGGGAATGGAATCCCGTTCTCGGCCACTATACTACCGAAGAATCAAGGTACTTTCTACTTGTTACAATCAGCAACGTGGCTATCCATGGCATACTTTTCGCCCCCGCGGGAAACGAGACGTTTCGGTTGGCAAACCACAACTCCCCCATTTTATAAGGTTCAAAATAGATTGAAGATCCTCAATGTATTCCCACGGAAAGAGGATGAGGTAGGAAAGGTGTATTGAGCAAGAATCATTGGATTTGTAATGTTTTATCTACTAAATATGGAAAACTCGTGTATGTATATTAGTTCACTCAAACTGTCATCATCATAATCAGTACTTAAAGGTCCATTGATAAAAAAAAATGGAGGTGTTTGCAATAATTTTATATAAGATGCCATAAAATTAAATTAAACATTTGAACAGTCGACCACATAAATCAATTAAATTATTTGTTTGTATTAACTAGGTCAAGTTGTTTAAAATAACCGAATGTACATCGTTTAAATAAACTTTTTGATGTTAGTTAAAAAAACAATCATAACTTGTAAGTATAGCGAATTAATTGGTTAATAAATTAACAAAGTTATTTCTGCTACTATTTAATGAATCTGCTGTCGGTATATTGGCAGAGTTAATTGGTTGTGAACAGCAGAAAGATTTTTCGAGTGTGGCGCGCTGTATTCCGGCGAGATGACTGCTATCATTGACTTTTTACATTTATTATACTCCAATAAACGAAACCTTGGTATTGTGAGTATCGGCCGGCTCACTCGCAGCGAGGGAGTGAGGGAGGTTACCACCCTCTACAAAATTATGTACGACGAACTGGGACTAATATATCAAGGGGTGGTCGTGCCAGACTAAGGAGACTGGGTATTATGGGGTGGGCCACCGGAATACTTAAGAACCCCGGTGACACCCCATTAAAACACACGTCCCGCATTTTTAGCCCAGACGTTTTAATTTCGAACCGAAATGTGAATCGGATTAGGTACGGAATTTGCGGTTGGCGTTATCCAAAAAGGGGTTTTAGGACGTGAATTTCAATGCAAAATTTCGAAAAATTTATTTAGATATATTTTATGGACTTTACTTGTATTTTTTTTTATAAAAAGACAACTCTCGCATTAGAATTAATTCCAGTGTCGCGGGGACTTTACAAACATTCAAATAACGGAAACACGGAACACCCAGACTCAGAACAACAATTTTTGGATTACACAAAGTTGTTGTCCCGTGTGGGGATCGAACCCACAACACTCAACAGCGCGGTGGACACTTAAACCACTGCGCCATCCGTGCAATCAATTGATATCTATTGATACATTTATATATTTATTTTCGATTGTTTATTAATTCAATGTACATCTAGGACAGTTAAAAGATTTAATCTTTTGTGATAACTTAAAAATAAATCTAGATAATTATACATATAATTATTTACACTTTAGATATGTAATATTTGCTAAGTAAATTTTAAATATCAAATTTTTAGTCTATTTTTATATTTGAAATAGTTACTAAGTATATTTAACTTCTTTAAGCTTATTAAAAATATATATATTTTTCTTGTTTTTTATGACAGTAAAAGTTTTCTCATATTTATTTCCTATTAGAGGGTGGACAGCATTGTAAGCTGCACAGAAAAAGCACTAAAAATTTGCTCTGTTAACACAATATTGCTTTCAAATGCAACTGAAACTGTTGCAACCGGGTGATATTACAACGTAACGAGGCGTGAAACACGCGGCGCTCACAGGACGCATCCGGAATCATAATTCCAAAATAACTTCCATCCGTTCCCTCTCCGGCCCTCCAGCCACCCCCGCTTCCCGCACTTTTTTTGGATAAACTGGAATCCCGGTCCCAACGTTAATTCCCAAGATAGACATAATTTGGAATTGGATCCATCTATCCTGCGTATATACGAACAAAAATATGTTGGCGCGGCGTTGTATACGACCGATTTATGTATGTGAGCGAGCGAACAAAACGGTCAGCCGTTTCGGTACCAGTTTTGCTTGCAGTGTACATAACGTAATATAATAATGATTGTAAACATATATATCTGTTTAAACTAGATTTTCAGTAGTAATTTGACAGAGACACACAAATTTAGAACATTACAGTGCTTTTTTATAAATAAGGGTAGAATTAATTATAAATAATTAATAAATAAATAAGGGTAGAAATAGAAAGAAGGGTATTTGGTGATATTTCACACATTTCAAATGGCTAAGTAAACTTATCGACTTACTTCCCAGCCATCTATTGCAGAATATAAAAATCACTTCCCATAAACATGGATCTGTTTTATCGATATTAGTTTAACAGGACTGTTTTACCTATGTTCTCGTGATTGACATGTTTTAATTTATAAAACTGTAAAATACTTTTCTTTAAAAATAAATGATTTCTAAGAGAAAAAGTTAAATAAACATGGAAAAAGTTGCAAATTTCTTATTAGAAACAAAATAAATAAATTATTATGGTGATACTTCTGTGGTAACAGAACTTAACTAAATTTAATCACTCCCTATCGCCGCGTTCCGTATTGGTGTTTGTGACATTAGAAAAAGATACGGAGAGACTAAATTTAGTTAAGATCTGTTACAACAGAATTAGCACCAGTACAAAAGTAATCAACTATACAACAAATAAATATCGGCCCAACAAAATAAAAGTGGCCCTTACGCCACACTCCCGCCATGTGGTCATATTTCAAATTAGTTTAACTTAGACAAAGCTAACGTGAACATGGGTCGCGACTAGCATTGCCAACTACCCCGTATTTTACGAGACGTTTCGTTTTTTTTTGTATTAATTTACAATTCTATCAGGACAAGGCTATATTCCATCTTTTGAAAAGTACACGTGCATCTGCAAAAAAAGTCTCTGATAGAGACTCTACAGAGTCTATAGTCTCTCTATAGTCTTCTATCGGAGTACTCGTATTTTCGCAAATGAGTCTGATCTATAACAAACGCACGCTGAATTTTAAAGTAGCTCAGCAATCTTGTTGCTATGTTTAATAACGACTCTGACTATATATTTTGCTCTTTTTCCTTTGAGGTCGAAAAAAGATGGCAACTCTATATAGTCGCGATGTAGCACTACGCATTGAAGAATTGTAAAAGTAATCATTCTTTCGATAAGTAATTATTATTTTAAATCAAATATTATTATCAAATTTATTAGGAGCTAACATCAAAATATTTTTACTATTGACTTGTAGTATTACATAAATTCAGGGAATCAAAAATATTACAAACAAAGAGTTGTTTGTAATATTATCGAATTTAAGAATTTACTATATTGCCACGCATAATTTAAAAGTTAAGATTAAGATGGGTATTAAGATTTACCGTAGTTCAACAAAACTTTAACTATAATTTAGTTTCATAAATTTATGATGACAGAAAAAATATGATGCATTTAAAAGTTCGTTGACAGCCTGTCGCAATATATAATTTTTTACGAGATTTGCAATCTAGTTCTATTATTCATAGGACATTGAAAATTAATTACATGTTTGGATTAAAAGTAATATAGATATACATATATTTAAGTGACAAAGAAATAAGAGAGAAATGATATGACATGACAACTCTGTTCATAAAAATCTATTACTATTATAAAATTGTTAAATGTCAAATTTTCAAAAATCAACGATGTTTAAAAACAAACTACACAGATCAACTAATTATGGGCTTCTGAAACCAAACCCGTCGATGTTTTTTTGTTTATTTATTTGTTTGTTCAAACAACAGTATTTGTTATTTTGTATTTGCGTAAAGCCCGTTTGTACGGGCTTTACGGTACATTTTGGTTATTTTTGACCAAAATGTACACCAGCGGGTACATTTTGGTCAAACTGTTTATCTGCTTTAAAGATTTAAAGGTATATTCAGTCTTAAATACTGTGGCATGTTTCATCTGTTTTAGTAGCTGCCGTTAAGGTACGAGAGGTCAAGTAAAATTGGTGCTTTTTATATAAATTTATGAATAATTTCTGGTTTCCCATGTTGCGAAAAATCGGCATTCATGCCGCGGGAAAAAGCTAGTTATTAATAATAATTACTTTCTATGTCTGAAAGCCTGTAATATGTTTTTGTAAAAATAGTTGTAGGTTTTCCAATCCATAAATAAATAAATTCTACAAGTAACTGTTAAATAACAATAAAAATCAGTAAGATTATCAAAAGATTTACTTTACGACTGATCCTCGCACTTAACAGGCCATAAAACGAGTCATAAACGCGAAGTGTGTCCGTTCGCACAACACTCCGCTCCACACTGTATTTACTACCGTATGCAAACAACCGCTGATCATATGACTTTGGAGATGTCACAAAATAAATTTTTCATGCAATTTTCGACTGTATTGTATTTGTATGGATCGAAATATGAATATGGCACAGTGATAATTCGACACCTCCATGCAATAACATCGTAAATTATTTTATTCGCATACTGAGTTGTAAAATTCTTGTTAACTAAAAGAATATATAATAATCTATCTAGGTATATCTATACCATTATAAAATTGTTAAATCTCAAATATTCAAAAATCATAGATATTTAAAAACAAACTACTCAGATCGAATAATTAAGGGCTTCTGAAATCGAATTCGTCAAAGTTTGTTTGTTTGTTTGTTCGAGCTTCACGCAAAAACCAGCCGGTAGATTTTAGTTAAACTATTACAGTCTTAAAGGTACTATTCCGATTTAAATAATGCAGCATGTTTCATCAAAATCAGTCCAGTGAAAATCAAGATACAGCTTGATCCCTATTTTAGTAGTCGCCGCTAAGGTACGAAAGGTCAAGTAAAAGTGGTTAAAAGTTTTTTATATAAATCTATGATTGTATTGGGATTTCTTATGTTGTATAAAACCATTCACGCGGGCGGAGCTGCGGGCAAAAGCTAGTAAAATATATAATAGTTTTCTTTTACTATCTTAAAATAGAGAAAATTGTGCTCCTAAAAATATTAGACAGAGATAGATGCTTTTCTCGAACTTAATGTGAATTTTTAAATTTAAATTTTGATCAGCCCTAAAAACAGAAAAAGTGAGTTGCAATGTTATTGCATGGAGGTGTCGAATTGTGTTAGCGGAGTGCAGTCGTTTGACGTTACACAGAGGACGCGACAGTTAAAAATGTACCTACACGCGTTATATTTTCTACCTTTGACACTTTAATCCAATTTGTCTCCTTGTATACCGCCCTGGGGATGGGGGAAGAATTTTTCCATTATAATTGTTATTTTGAATTTTAAATTTCTTTCTTTATTTATTTCATACAGTGTTCCCTAAGGTGATAATGTTTTCAAATACGGAAATATCATTGCATTTTTGTATTTCATTATAATTATATACGACAAACAATGTAAAAGACCCGATGGAATGACTCTCATTCCCTAGAAGATAAGGGGTCGCTAGAAAATGCATATTAAGTCGATGTAATGGCGCTCTCTCATCTTTTAGATAAAGTTCCGACTGTTGTTAGCACCGAATGCATCAAGTGCCACAAGTATGAACCTAAGCACAGCATACATACGAGGCATTTACTATAGAAACATTAGGCCGGAAATATAGTGGATGTTTCCAAAAAATTCAGAAAATTTCTGACCAAAATACTACTTTGGTCAACGTGGTAATGCGACCAGCATTTTGGACACCTTATCATCTTAAGAGTATTTTAAATCAAATACTAGTTATTTGTTTATTTTTACTATTATTGTAAACAGTTTATATTGAATACACGCCTCTGTTGTTATTAATAACCGGTAATATCGCATTTATATATATCGCATTTGGCCAAACGTAGTGTGAGACGCCGTCCGGTNTAAACAGTTTATATTGAATACACGCCTCTGTTGTTATTAATAACCGGTAATATCGCATTTATATATATCGCGTTTGGCCAAACGTAGTGTGAGACGCCGTCCGGCTAAATGGAGCGACGATCTGCGGAAAGTAGCTGAAAGCTATTGGATGCTTGGATGCGTGCAGCCGAAGATCTGGCTAGATGGCGAGCCCTGGGAGAGGCCTAAGCCCAGCAGTGGACTGCCACGGGCTGATAATAATGATCATGAATATACCTACAGTTTGCCAATCACTTTAACTAACAATGCAATTTTTTGTCTTCAGGTACATTAGGTATGGTTTATGAGCTTGTTACATAATGCTGACCCGTAATGTAATGATAACACAAACAGACACGTCGTAATGTAATTATGTATCGGTAAGTGCTGAACAATAATTATACATACATACATACACACAGTCACGCTTTTTTCGCTCCGGGGAAGGCAGAGACCATTTCTTTCCACTTGCTACGATCCTAACATACACCTTTCGCTTCTTCGATATAATAAACATATGTGTAAAATATCACACTTTGAGAGGGTGGAATTTATTGTTATTGGTTTTCTATTACGTTGTACTACGTTTTTCATACATACATACACACACGCCAGTAGCCAATAAGGGTAGGCAGAGATCACGGTTCGCCACATACTACGATCTTGATACATTTCTCTCGCCTAATTCACATATATGATACATCTTTTCATACACTTTTGTCGATTAAGGGTGCTACGAATTTAACCCTTTTGGAACAAGTTGTTGATATGGTTAAAGTAAGTTTTTCCTGGGCGCCCTCTTCCGACACTTCCACTCACATTTGCCCGGTATATTGATTTCGTCATTCGAATCCCACTCATTCTTTCTAAATGAACAAACCATTGGAGCATTCTTTTCTCGATCCTTGTCACCACATCATACTCCAACTTACACCGATCACTTATCACGCTATTCCTCAAGTGATCAGTCAAAGTGACTCCACAGGTGTTTTCAAAGATTTCATTTTTTTCAGTAGTCTATTAATAACTCCATTATCTGATATATTTTTTCTGATAACCAGGGGTAAGTGTTCAGAAATACTGACTTCTAACGCCATATAAGAAATATTAGCAGAATAAATACAGTTATTAAAATTCTATACCAAATAAAATCTAGACAGGGATAAAAATGCAGTTACCTTCAAAGTGTTTGAGTTGTTTGAGTTGAATCGGTTTTGATCTAGAGATGCGATATGAAATGGGCAGTTTGGGTCTGACACCTTGGCCAACTCTGCCTAAACAGTGGTTCGGATGCTGGTGCGCATCCCATGATGGAGTATATAGGTATATAGTAAGAGTGATTATAATGGATGAGGGTCCCAGCAACGCGCAGTGGAACCGCAACAGGACATTTTCTTCGCCAGTAAAAATAATGATACGATAAAATAATAATAAAATAATAATAAATAGTAACAAATAATAATGACGATTAATCGGCATTGTGACCACGTTCTCTGTGTCAGTGCGTTCCGAGTTCGAATCGCGATAGGGTAAAACTGTGTGTGATGAGCACAAAAGTTTGTATCGGAGATATGGGCGTATTTATCTATAAGTATATATATATATTAGTACATACATACAC
>WUAW01038172.1:8045-24426 GCA_017165845.1 Thaumetopoea pityocampa | reverse complement strand
AGTTTCATTGACCCACACTACCATTCTTCTGTGACTGTTGGGTGGTCCTCCATCGCTCAGCCGTCACAATCTATTTATGTATAGTATTTATCTATATAAGTATCTATATCGTTGTCTAGTACCCAAGATACAGGGAATCCTAGTTTGGGACTAGTTCAAGGTGTGTGAAAGTATATCTAGAATGGATCCCGAAGCTTCCTAATGCGCTTATGAAGGCCAGCATATATTTATAAAACAGTAAAAACACTGTCACGCTTCTTAGGCTGCCTCCACAACTTGCAGGAGGTCTATGTAATATGCATTTCTGTGTCAAAAAATGGAAAATGCACCCTTACACACAAAAACAGTGTTGAAATAAAGATATATCTATTTTTCATAGACACCGATTGTATATAAAAATATACTCTTTAAGTTTCACGATGCGTTGGGAGATAAAAACGCTATATTACTTAAGCGACTTTCAACAGAACATTAAAAATATATATGAATTTGTAAACTTTTTTAACTTCAAACTATTTTTCACAATATTTTTTTCCGTTTAATGGTTCCTCTATAAAATAGAAGCAGTTTTAAAAATTCATCGACAAATCGACAACCTTACTATTATTATATTTTCCTTTCAAAATTCGCTTTGCCTGAACATTGTTCATTTGTTATTCGCTTCAGTTCAGTAGTTTTGGTTTAATTCCTACTTATTTTACTATACTGTATCGTTTGGATTGTTAAAAATCAGTTCCTAATTTTATAGGGCTAGCGATTAAACAAGCATATATGAAGTAAAGTATTAGCTTAATTGTGCGATTTCAGTGTGGTACCTTACTTAAGAGCCATGATAGCGTAGCGTAGTGTAAGGTCTCGTCTCAAATTTGAGAACCGAAAGATCTTGGGTTTGGCTCCGGTAGATTAACATTACCATTGCTTCCAGTATTTCGGAAGGCACACAAAACATTGGCTCCCGGTTAGTGTGTCAACAACATAGATCGTTGGCAAATGGGGGTTTACAGAGATGACGTCATATGGCAATCAGTCACCAACTGTATCCCCTGCAAAAAGCAGTAGACCTTCACCTTTTTTGACGAGCTCTGTCGTAATTTGCTTATCACAATCGAAACATATTACATACATTTTAGGTAAAAAGGACTAAGAATTAGTTGAAGAAACTCAATAAATTATCTATTAGACAAGAATTTAATGTCGTTCTTGAACCTCATCATCATCAATTTAATCTAACTCATCAGTATACTGCTTACTCAGCAGTATACAGTTTATGCTTATACTATCAATAAATTATAGTTTGTTTAGCTATTACTGATGAGTTTTCAAGACTTTCATTCATGGTGTAGTCTTAAACTACGATTCCTTGTATCTTTGGCACTAAACATTTAGATATAAATAATACTAACATTTATCTTGATTTGTTGTTTTTTAATATTTAAACCCGGAATCCATTGCCTTAAAAATCCGGATCATTATAAGTCATTAAAATTAGATAAATTATATAATTATATCATAATATGGCATTTGATTTAACATACTTAAGTCTTTGATTATTTTTGCAACTACTCGTAACTGTATTATAAATTATTTTCTTTTTGACATGACTTGTAACAATTCTCGGCTCTAATTTTCCCATTCTTCGACTGCGTAAGCTTTTTAAGTAGTTCGGTTCTCATTTATTAGTTCCGAAGATATATTTGCAGGCTTTTTCATTCTTTCCGTAAAACATTAAATGTATTCTTTCTTCAGAATAAATCTTAGTTTAATATATACCTATGTAAATTTTTATAATATTTTTTTTTAATTGACTTGATTATAATGATTGACATAATAAGAGATGAAAATATTATGCTGTGTGGTGCCGGCGTAATATTAGCATCACTCCAACTTTTCCTGTGAATGCTATGAGAACTAGTTAAGGGATATTATACCGGGATGATGGGTAGCAGCGTTACCCTGTTATTCAATCAAATCTACTGCGATCTCCAAGACATCTGCCCAGAGTAGGAGTTATGGCAAGTCCCTTCTGTTTATGGAGGAGGCCCAGGTCCAGCAGTGGACTTCCATGAGCCGATGACAATGATGATTATGCATATATTTAAAAACTGCTCTACTGTTTTGATCCTGTACACGGTATGCACGTGGCGTTTGTCTGAAATATTGTGTGTTAGCTGACCTTAATAAAATAAATATACTGTTTGTTGTTGTTAAAAGAGAAATTTGAACTTTAAGCAAAAGCATCACAACAGTATAACTGGTAAATGCTCGTATGTATATTGAAGGAATTATTCTGCAAACTTCCTAAAGCCCCACCTATTAAGCTTGCGGCACCAAACACATTAACAATTTCACGAACTTCGAGTTCACGAGGAAATTCCTTTCATATACAAATACATATTGATACATGAATTAAAGGCAAATTAAATTTTTAATTATACTAGTTTTTACCTACGACTTCGTTTGTTAGTCATTGCAAATGAATATAATTATTTATTTAACTAACACCTGCATTATGCAACATCCATGGAAATGTAATCTGAATGGAAGATGTTGACGGCTGTGTCACTGTTTTACATTAGGGCAGTTATCAACGTTAACTTTACCATATTGTCGTTGTAGTCATCGTCATTAACTCGTAGAACTCTACTCCTTCAAAAGGAAGGATTTGCTATAATCTCCACGTTAAGCGTTTTGGAAATCGCAGTAGATTTTGATTGAATAACAAAATAATGCTGCTGCGGATTATCCTGATGTCCCTTAGCTGGTTTTCACAGCATCCATGGGAAGGAATGAAGTGACAGTATTATACATGTACATACATACATACACTCACGCCGGCATCCCAAAAGGATAGACAGAGACCACAGTATATACTACATACATACATACAGTCACGCCTCTTTCCCATTGGGGTAGGCAGAGACCACTTCTTTCCACCTGCCACGATCGTTCAGTGTAGCAGAGTGGCTATCCGCAGCCCACATTGCGCTTTATTTCGATTATAAAATACAGGATACTACTATCTCGGAAGGAGTAAGAAGAGACAGTAATAACTCGGGGGGCCGGGGTTGTTTACCCGTATGCTTAAGTCTATTTGCCGGACAGGCTAAAAGACTAAGTACTCCCTGACCTTGGACCGTGTATGGATACTTATGGTAAAATATATCTATATATGTTATCTGGCTTAAAGGCTATGATTTTTTTTCTAATTTGGGACTTTTTTGCTGTGGTAGAAAGATTTATTTTAGTTATTTACAGCAAATACGTTTTATTCTATCAATATGTAGGCCGGACAGACAGACAGACATGGTTATAAAGGTTCATTAACATAAAGGTTCTTTTTATGACTACGGAACCGTAGTAAGTTCTACATAAAAGGTATATATAATATTGTATTTTGGGTGATGATTACATTAGTACATTACCTGTGCGAATACAAGTGGGGGGACCGGGCGCAGAAGGTGGGTGGCACGACCCGACTGAAATGCGTATTCACGGTGGATTAACGACCGACGATAGTGAGCCTTTCACGCCATTAAAAGTGTTAAAAAGCGAACCAGTTTCAAATTCGGTATGGTCTCAGTACAAGCGTGACTGTATAAGTACACATACACACACTCACGCCGATATCCCATAAGGGTAGACAGAGACCATAGTATATACTACATCCATACAAACAGTCACGCGTCTTTCCCATTGGGATAAGCAGAGACCACTTTTTTCCACCTGCTACGATCGTTTAATGAGCAAAGTGGATATCCGCAGCCCACAGTTCGCCCCCGTGGGCAACGAGACGTGTCGGGTGGCGAACCACGAATGCCGCTATTTTATGAGGTTCAAAAGTGTGGTCACTTTTGAGCCTCCATGAAGTGCCTCATTGCGTACCCACGGCTTAGTGAAGAGGAAAGGAAAAAGGATGAGGTAGGAAAGGTATATTGAAAAAGGAATATGGAACTTGGGAAAAGGACTATAGGGTATAGGATACTACTATCTCGGAAGGAGTAGGAAGAGACAGTAGTAGCTCGGGAGGCCGGGGCCGCTTACCCGTATACTTAAGTCTATTTGCGGAACAGGCCAAAAGATCAAGTACTCCCTGACCTGACTATATACATAAGTGTAATAAAATATTGTATATATCTTCATCATCATCACCAACATCAGTCGTATTCCGAATCAACTTTGCAGCCTGTTGATGTCGAACAAACGCTGGTAGGCGCTCACCTGTGTATCAATAGTTACAGTCATATAATTTCTCTTTAAAAGGCAACTCCCGCACTAGGATTAATTTCTGTGTCGATAATGAATCTTTTAAGATAATTGACATAGCTGTAACCCGTCCTAATGAATTTAAAATGAATTTTTTGAAATATTATTCAATAACAGAGACTAATATTGTAGTAATAATATAATTTATGATATGTTACTACAGTTTTTTTTTATTAAATTGTGTAGATTTATTCTTTATTTCCTTTTTTCTTAATTTGTTTTGTATTAATATTGTTCATATTATATTTGCTATTCTTGTGTTTAGTGTGCACATTCTTAAATGCAATTTGTGGTAAACGATGCTGGTGGCAAATTTATCACGCTTAGAAAATAATATTATGTACTTAATTGTTAATTTGTCACCGTTTGTGTATTCCAAATAAAACATCAGACCCCCACTGCCAATAGGCAGTGGGGGTCTGATGTTTATAGCTAATAAGCTCCTTTGCCATTTGTCACAATTTGTCAAGTTTATCAATAATGTTTTGTAATTATCTAACTGTTCTGAGATTGTTCTACTATTTATTAATATATTAACTTTCACGGTATTATCGTACTCTGGTCACTAAATAGTATTCTGGTTACTGGTTAGCAAAAGAATAATCTCGTGGACTAGAATTTAATTAACATCCAGCAGTGAACTAAGCCAAAATAAAATCGGAATCACCAAATGAGCAATTCCAAAGTTATATTAAATGTTATGCTGTAACACTTGCTTAATTATCATGTTAAGTTCAAAAATTACACCTAATGTATTTTAAACACTTTAATTAAATTCAGATTTACAAATTAATAACTAATTCGCAACTATGTTTGTTTCAAGAAAATCAAAATGTAGAAGTAATAATGTATTAACGAGGTTAACATTTATCGCGATAAATCCCGCTCAGTAATCTATGAATACGGTATGTGGTACAACTGGTTTGTAGGTAGTATATACAACTACTGTATTAAATCGACAAATACTTATACCGCAAATTGATTGTCGCTTGGAGTAGCACCACACGTTAACAGTATTCGGACACAACACTTTTTCTATAGACATAATATATCACCGGGATCTATGTATAGAAAGAAGCGTGTCGGCCACCAATCACTTTTGTGTTAAATGTCTTTAGACGTATGCTATATTTTATGTGATTTTAGCGGTCACTAATGCTATATAGGTTATTTGATGTTAAAATATTTACATAGTTAATAATGTAAAAAATAACTAAATATTATCACACGGACTAAATATAATGACCGCAATGAAATGTTGAACGTTTATAGGAGACTCTTGTTGATTGAGTTTATTAATTCAATGTTTGTTAAATTTAAATGAATGCATTGTTTAATTTAACTCCAAACGATATCAGGACAGTATCTTTATAGACAATATTTACCAAATATTATTTTAGATTAACATAATGATGTCATTAATATTGTGAAAATATTCCTTAACTTGGCTACTTAGGCAACTTAACTTTACATTACTGTTTTAAACATTTGCATTTCACTTAAAATACAGAAAAAGTTACTGAATTATTGACTCTTTGTACACCAGCTATGTATTTATTAAGACTGAGCAAATATTTTCTAACTCGGAAAAAAAAGTAATACGAATAACAGTTATGCTAATATGACATATAATACGTACATTTTATGCATCTATTTCAAAAGCAAACAGTTGAAATATATATTTTTAAATATTTTATTTTGTCATAAAATTGTAACGTCGATTTTTAGCTTATGTTTTATATTATCTATATTTACTCATGTCTTCAGATTAATAACTATATAATTTTATAATATGTTTGCTAAATTTCAAAGCAAGTAATAAAATCGTGAAGAGGCAAGGGTTTGACTTTATCACTAACACCCAAAAAGGTCCCATAGACTTTTGATCAGATAAGTATATTTATCAAAGCCAGTCACGTATGTACACACCGAGTCAACATCCATCATCATCTATCTGTCGCAGTTTGTTTAGTGAAGTAGCCTACACCGTCATACTTTATCCTTCTTGGGAGATTTTGTAACTATTCTGACGAGTATATTTTGGGAATGTAACTTTTGAACTACTTATATTATCAGAAACTATATTTGTAGCTATTAAAATGTAAGATTGTATAGAGTCAGGATATGATAAAGTTAAGAAAGATATGGCAGATAATGATATAAAGCCAAAATCAGCAAGCTAAAATTCCGATAACTCGCACATCAATGCCAATGCCGTGAAAAAGTGGATGATCGATAGAATAGACAAGTTTTGGAATGGAGGACGTGCATCAGCAACTGGTGCTGGCAAATGGACCAATGACTTGCGAAGATATACAAGAAATGATTTGATGAGATCTTTCTCCAGTTATAGACAAATACAAGTTATCGAGGATGAATATAGGATTATTCAACTTGGAAAATAGTGTTTAATGCATAAAAAGTTTAATGAGGCTTGATGAGAGCAAGGTATGCAGTAGTAGGTTTGAACTTTGAGAATAGTCTTTCGCTTTACTTTCTTTTGCTTGTTAAGTGGGTTACTTATAAAAGGTACGTTATGAATATTTTCGAGTTGTTAGAAATACATGTGCTTTTTTATTATAAGATCTATATGCGTCGCTGCTATTTTTATATGGATAGATATAAATTGAAGTAAGTTTTGATGACTAGGATATAGAGAAGAGCATTATAATAAATAGGCGGAAGATGAGCGGAATTACAGAAAAACAATATGATAATCAAAGTACGAATGATATAGTTGAAAGATACTGTTATTATCTCATCAGTCTACTGAAGTTCATTGCTGCCCATAGGCCTCCACGTTTAGCAGAGGTCTTTGAAATCGTAAGTAACGTATGTATCAGAATTATAACCACCATTTATGTATTGAAGCAGCAGTGGTATTAATGGCCTTAACAGTTCATTGCGGGACGTTATATATTTAATAAATTGCTGTAAAATTTCTTCACCGTGGTTCAACATCTATAGCGATGTCAATATTTCAGAGGACTGCCATATGTCGACAATTTATGGTACTATATTACGAAGTAGGTAACTACCGTTTAATCTGTGCTTACCTTGAAACCGGCGTGATTGTATATTTAAAATAGTTTCTATAAAATGCAGCATTAAAACAAAACGATAAATGAAAACTTCCCTTTAAAAGGATATTGATAAGATTGATCGTGTTAGAATTTATTTGTACTTTAAAGAACATATTTTCCGTTTGCTGAAACTCGATACTAGCCGCGCTGATAAAGAAACCATTACTGCAAGCGAGAAACGGTCTTTTTATATAAACTTCGGGTTCCGTGGCAGTACTTTCAAGCGCGCTGGATGTGTACGGATTTTGAGTGCATATTTTACGAAGCGGTGAATCTATGCACTGAATCTCCGCACCTCTATGAAGCTGGTAGCTCTACGTTCCAGTAAGGTATCTAGATACATTCTTTATTTTCTGTAAACTTTCACGACATCGTAGGTAGTATCGATATTTTGCGGAAATAGTGTTGCGCTTATAACAAAATGATTATGACCTAGTGATGACGTTGATGATTACGTCACCAGTTTAGTGGCGGGAGTGGCAGTATCGGAAAAGGGACGATCTTCCGACCAGACAGGTGTTAAGTCTGGCGAGGCCTGCCACCGCCCCGACGGTTGATATCGAGACGTTGTATATACACTAAGTCGCTATTAAACTTCATGAGCGTGATTCAGACTTCTAATGTCGTTACTTTAGTTCTGCGTCATCTGTTGAGGATGCGCGGTACTATATAGTGAAGTAAGTCGCTACAAACTTACTAAAAACAATGAGCGAAAAACATTTAAAATAGTGAATGTTATTTACATTACATACTTATACCTACATACAAATTTATGAATATGATATGTGGATTCAAAATTGTTTTCTTGTAAGCATGGGTATACCTACTACAAAATAGAGAGTAACAGTTTATGTGGTCTGTATTTACTATCAGGTATGTAAAAGTATAGGTACACGGATAAACAACTTCAATATCGTAATCATAATAAACTTAAGTTAAATAACATATTAAACACTCGAAAAAATGTCAAACTCATAAAATAAATTGGAATACTTGTCTTAATAGCGTAGTTCATAGTGTTTGTTTTATTGAAAATAAAAAACTTAGTGAATTATTAGAATATTAACTAAGTGAATTTATTTAAATATTTAAATCGTCTAATAAATTTCTAAGTTATAAGCACTTAAAGTTTTTGTTAGGGATTAAAATAGGTAACATTTTTTTTGTAGAGCGAGTGTTAGTATAAATTAGTGTAGCGCACACAAGGATTGACGTAATATTTTGCTATAGTACGTTCTCTGTCTAACGTAAAATTAAAGTGCCTATGATCTAGGTTTGACGCACACCAGACCTCAAACTACAGACTCTTCATTAATAGAAGAGTATGCAGTTTTATTAAAACTGTATTTTACAAACCTAACACATAAGAGACTTAGGGTCAATTATAGTACATACGAGTAACATCGCATAGAGTCGAGGTACATTGAAATATCTAAGCTTTGACCAACAGAGTATATCAATATATCTCCGTTTGTAGTACAAACGTAATACAACAGTCCTAATTTAACTCCTCAGCCTTAGTGTACCGCACTTTCGATTGTGCCAAAGGGTCCTTTGTCGTATAGTGTAAATGAGGTCATCGATGCAGTGCAGACAGGTGATCGATGCGCCGCATGGCTCCACTGTGCTCGTTAGCGAGTTCATTACTCGAAGTGTCCGATACAGGATGTGTTTTGCAGTCGAACCTCTATCTATATACAGGGGTGAATTTCTCAACTAGGCAATCTAAATGTAAAGAGAATAGCGAAAAACGGTCAAAGAAGTCTTAGATTTAAAAAAAAGAACAATTTTCCCATTCCAGAATCGAATGCTTTGATTTAGAAAAAATACATTATTATCCCGTTTTTCTATAGTATCGCTTATAAGGATGAAGAAATATAATAATAATATCGCTTATAAGGAAGAAATGTTAAAACATTTCTTCCTGGAATTTCATCCTTATTCCCATTTATGGTAAACTAAAAAAAGTCTTTTATGAATATAATATTATATATTTTCTTTCTTATATTTATTATGTATTTATTAAAACGTCTAAGTATAGGCACGCGCACAGCTTTAGTTTTTATCGAAATCTCTCTCAAAATTCCTTTAAGCACTTTTCGCTATTAATATATTTTCTCTATAATTTTGACATTGGCCGTTTATATTCAGTTGAAAAATTTAATATTCGCTGAACATGTAATGATTGCCACCTTTTTCATGAAATATATTAATTTAATAATTTACTTAGGTCAGGGAGTACTTAGTCTTTTAGCTTGCCGACAAATATACTTAAGTGTACGGGTAAGCGACCCCGGGCCCCCGAGCTTCTCCTGGCTTTTCCTTCTCCTTCCGAGATAGTAGTATCCTATATCCTATAGTCCTTCACCTAAATTCCATATTCCATTCTCAATACACCTTTCCCACCTCATCCTATTTCCTTTCGTTTTCATTACGCCGTGGGAATGTAATGAGGAACACTAATACTTTTGAACCTTATAAAATGGCAGCGTCGTGGTTCACCACCCGATACGTCTCATAGCCCGCGGAGGCGAAATGTGGGCTGCGGATAGCCACTTTGCTACATCAAACGATCGTAGCAGGTATGTATGTATTTAGGCTGTATGTATGTACTATGGTCTCTGCCTACCCTTATGGGATATCGGCGTGAGTGTATGTATGTAATAATTTACTTATAGTGTGTAGTATGTATGTAAATAAATCTAAAGTTAAGCCGTTCTGACACTCTGTGACTGTACACTTTTCACTCCCACTTTTACGTCCATATGTTTCAGCATTCAAAGATTCACCGATAGTTAACTCAGTTATGAGTTAAGTTCTCCTGTGTTCATCATTTGTTTATATGTTATAGCTGTATCAAATTGTGTGTACAATGAAACATAAAGAAATACGCAAATAAATATCTAATATTACTTTTTAGATTCGATAAGCTGTAATAGTTTCATCGTCACTATCATCAATAATCCATCTACCTGTACCGTACCACACCAGGCTACCAGTCTCTTCTCAGAATGAAAGGGGTTAGGCTATATTTTCCGCCATGTTGGCCTAATGCGGGTTGGTAGATTTAATACGCCGTCGATAAAATCTCTGAGGCATGCAGGCTTTCTCACGAACGTTATCTTCCTTGATCGCTTAAAGCGAGTGATAATTAATTAATTATTAATACGCACAAGATTTCGAACGTACCTTGGATGTATTTAGAAAAAATCGTAGAATGTATTTAGAAAAAATCGATCAAAGTCTTGGCAATGCATAATCATGTCGCTAGGCTGTTTATTACTGTAATAATCGTGAATATAGAATAAACATCGTATAAAAACAGTAAATAAAAACATAATAATTAAGAAGCAACTGTAGTACGACTAGAGTAACCACCTAAAAAGAAAGTTGAATTAGACGATAAATATTACAGCAAATCACGGTCGTTAACAACTTCAGCTTAACTAAACGAAATATGTTTATTTCTGTTTAAGACAACTCCGGCAGAGGTGGGTCGCTCAACAACTTACTAACACCTTGAACAATGTACAAATACACATTATATACTCCATAGTCAACCTAATTGCAACCAATACAAGGCTCATTTACTCTGTATATATCATTTGGTTAGGGAACTCGTAAAGCCCATTGGCGCAATAAATAAATAGTTGTAGGTCCGAAGTTGGCACTAAGAAACTTGGTACGTCTTTCCGATATTTCTCGCTCGCCTCCTGAATTATTTACCTTTTTCCTTTGTTCTGATAGTTGGCAAGTTAGCGCTTTGGAATCGTTAGAATTTCTAGGATATACAGTAATATTTATTTTTGATAATATTAAATTGTTAAGAAAGTTAACGCCATCAAGCGGCAACTACCTTCACTCACATTATTTATTCCACTACCTACAATTTCATTGTTATTCGATAAAACCGTTGATGTATTCTAATTTTACATCCTTTTGTAATATTAAAATCCACTTTTAACAGTTAAGCCGCTGAATGGTTTCGTCATAATATTAACACCACTTCCCATCAATGTTTTGAGAATCGACCTAAAGTTATACTATGGTAATGTTAGCATTGATTCAAGGAACATTTATGCCAGTCTCTAAAATATTATTTATTTGTGTCTCCGCTTAGCTTTGGGACTATGACAACTTCCTTAATCATGAAAATCTATATCCAGCTCTGGACATGCAGATGAGCGTGATTAATAAGAACGTTTTTTTTGAGGCATGGGGTAGAGAAAAAACAGTGTGAACTTTTAAATAAACTGTGTTCGATTATTTTAGGGGCAAAATCTAGTCTTCCTGATTTTTATCATTAAATTTTTCTTTTTCATGGAAGAGGAATTTTTAGAAGGATATAGATATTTTTTTTGTGGGCTTCTGTTTTGTTAAAGTTAAGGAAAACTGCAGATGGGAGCTCATTCCACCCTTCTCACCTAGTTTTCTTTACCCAGAATATATAGGATAATCAGATTGATGCTCGCTGAGAAAGTCTCCAATACCGTGGGTGTCGGCACCGTCTTGAGGCAGTTTTCTTTCCAATACCATCGATATCAGGTAGATGAAAGAGGGTTAAGCTACCAGAATTCGATATTCATCAGTGAAACACAACAACACCAAGTTGCTATTTTACACTAGTCACCTGTCGAACCAGCTCATTTATGCTATATCCTAAAAAGGATAGAACTTGGTTTTACCACTATACAAAACTGTTGCTATTAGATATAGGCCTCCTCCAATGATCGCTACACAAAGAGTATGTAACTTACCTACATTCAAATTTAACAAGTGTCCACAACCTTATATTTTGGCAACTGCATTTTCCTTGCAAAAAGTATTTTCGTTAAATGAGTTTACATACACAGGAATCGATGATTATGAGCTTATCATAGTCTATCACTGCGGGACATAGACCGTACCAATTTACAGAGGGCTGGAGATGCATCTAACAAACTGCGTACAACAGTGAGTGATTATGTTGCCTTTAATTCCAAATCGATTAATTTTTATCGATTTCTACAATTAATGATAAAGAAAACGATCGAATGACTTAAAATTTTATTCTAAAACTAGTCTGAACAAAATATTTAGTATCGTCGTTCTATTCCCGAGGGCTTATTCGCAACCAAAACATGTTTACGAGTTATTCACGCGTTCAATGTAATTCCCTAGCAATCTGTCGACGATAATATTCACCGGTATTTATTCCTGGGCTCATTATGACCTCGGGACCCAATCGCGAGAACCGGCTCTTGACGCTCAGACCGCATTGGTTCTTGTCTCCCTAGAGTCAAGTTGAGATTTGAGTGACCATTTAGTCTTGAGCTGTGTAATCTTCAAGTATCTTAAGTTTTCAAAAGACGTGCTTGGGTCTTGTGTGGTTGGTGGTCGGGTTATGATTCGATATTGCTGTTATTGGAGGCGTCGTGCATCCCTCGCGCGATCGAGGTGTCGCAAAATAGTTTTTCTGGTTCGTTTCGCCCCGTTCCTGTGATTATTTTGAGGGGAAACGATGTATTTTGGTTGTGTTTCTATAGGGAATATCAGCGTTTCATAATTTAATAAGCGATAAACAATACTGCGCAGAAAAATACCAATGGCAAAATTTACCTTTTAACTTAAGAGAAAATTCTATAGGCAGGATGAGGAAGAAATTTAGTCCGGTAATAAAAACTAAAACGCCACGGTTAGATGTTACGCCAACGACTAATAACACTTTATTATAATGGCATCTAACTGTTGGGATAGAAAATGAGTTCTCCATGTATAATATATAAATTTTTAAATATTACTTGTTTTGTCCGCGGTTCCGCCCGCGTTATTGTCTGTTTTCCGCTACATAGGAAATCCCGACACAATCATAGATTTATATAAAAAGCCTAGGAACCACTTTTATTTGACCTCTCGTACCTTAACGGCGGCTACTAAAACTGAGATCAAGCTGTATATTTAATTCTACTGGACCAATTTTGATGAAAAATGCCGCAGTATTTAAGTCGGAATAGTACCTTTAAGGCTGTAATAGCTACAAATATTCTAAGAAGGGTGCACTCTTGTCGGTTGGTAGGGGGCCCAAAACACCGGCCGCATTTCCCTGTTTTATTGCTAAACATTGACTTAAATAGCGGCCAGCGTTCTGATCGCCTGTTGTGCTGACTAGGCTAGCCGCAATCTCTTTGAAAACTCTAAAATGAATACATAAACGCTTTGAATACAAAATTAATAATGACACAAGTCATATATGACCTTGAAAGTTTTCACTTCTTACACGCCTATGTTCCCCTCTTTTTTTACAGAAGAAGGGTGAGCGTAAGGGTTACCTGATGGTAAGCAGTAACCGGCGCCTATAAGCTTCCACAATCCCAGAGATGTCATTAAGGTGAAAAATCCGAAGTAAAGCTAAAAATGGGAACATATTGTAAGCACTTTTCATTGTAACCTTTGTGTCCTCAGCTCTCAAAAAAATAATTACTACTCTGCTCCACATGCAGAATAATACATTTGTCATAAAATTTAAAAATAAAATAATAATATGTTTAAAAAAATGACAAAGCTCCTAAAATATAAATCATGTAGACATGATAATGTAATTATTGTTATTATTATTTATTTATTTAATTACTAATACAAAACAATACAATGTACAATAGCCCCACAAAACCTTAAACTCAATGAATCAACAAAACTGTTTTATAAAAAACAATAAAGATGAAAAGTTATTTATTATGGAATAACAATTCGATGGATTTAAAAATATTATTTTGTATTATTTCTAGCTTCATTCTAAATTGTTTTACTGAAGCTATTTTTGTGTATAATATCTTTTTCTTCTATCCGGTGTTATAGAGTACTTTTGACAAGTGTCATACTGGTGGTAATTCTGTTGTAACAGAACTTAACTAAATCTAGTCTCTCCCTATCTTTTTCTAATGTTAAACGCTGAAATGAGATAAATACAACTTTGATGCTGTCAGTTTCGTTTAGAGACGTCAAAATTAAAAGATTTAGACACGATCTCGGAATATACGGTCTAATGATACGCAAAAACGCAACATTTTTTGAATCGTTTGACAGAAACACAGGTCGATACTCGCTATAAATGTTTGCTAACTCGTTTTGGATTTTGACATTAAAAAAAGATAGGGAGAGACTAAATTTATTTAAGTCCTGTTACAGCAGAATTAGCACCATTATGTTAAGATGTGTTACCGTTTATTATCATATAATTTTATATTCAATTTCTGTATTTAATATAAGTACATAAATAATAGTACATAATTAAACTACTTCTCGAATGATTCTTAATACTATTTTTACGAGTAGTTAGATACACATAAAACTATGATTTCAGAGTGATTTGTAACAATTTTGTGACTTATTCTGTCATTGTAAATTTTATAAACTTATAACAAATGAAAAAATAGTATTCTCAGAGAATCTTTTATTATCATAAATAGACATTTCATTACCTTTATCTGTTTACTAATGAAAACTGAAGAGAAAGATATTCAGAAAAGTCGACATGAAATAATGACAGTTTGCGTCATGCATTTAAAGCATTACTTTTTTGTGATATTTAGTCTACTATAAGTATATAGTAGCCCAGTGGGGCTCATGATAACACCTATAAAATGTAAATGAGAACTCTTTCTCATAAACTACAATTTTTAGAGTCCCAATACGCTCTATGACCCTCAAAATCTAATTTAAATACGCAGCATGTCTGGAGCGAACCAAAAACAACCAAAGTTTACCAGTTTGCATTACCTTGGACAGGCTTTTTATATAAGCTTTGATTTTTCACCTTCCGACGGGGCTCAGAAGTTTCACAGCTATCTATAGAAATAAACTGTCCCAAGTTTGTATGGGTTAGCGGGTTCACGGAAAATGGGGCCCACTTGAACTCTCCGATTTCTTCTCTTTTCCGTTGAGAATAATTTTTTATGTAAGCTTCAAATGAATTATAGTATATTTTATATATTTAAAAGCTTTTGTCAGATATTACTGAAGCAATGAGGCATTATACAGATCAAAAGATTGCGAAGTCCGAGTATAAGTAGAAGTGTGTTGAACATATAACTAATAGAACCTGATGGTGTGACGATTCCAAACTTAAAAATGTAATCTATTTCTGACGAGAAGAGCCCATGACCAAATTAAGGTCGAAGACAATTGTTACTAGCTTCTGCCCGCGGCTCCGCCCGCGTAAATATCGGTTTTCATGGGAAATCCCAAAACAATCACAGATTTATATAAAAAGCATTATAACCACTTTTACTTGATCTTCCATACCTTAACGGCGGCTACTAAAACAGGGTTTAAGCTGTATCTTTTCTACTGGAACGATTTTGATGAAACATGCCACAGTATTTAGTAGGAGTAGTACCTTATTGTTATATAATATTCATAAATAATATTCTATGGTAAGTCATGCATCACTTTCGTGATGCCTGTGAGATTAATTCCCTTTATGCTAAAGAGCTATGCTCGGAATTTCCCTGCGAGACTGGATTCGTAATGAGATAATCCGCAGGAGAACTAGAGTTGCCGACGTAGCTCAAAGGATTGCAAAACTGAAGTGGCAGTGGGCGGGGCACATAGCTCGCATAACCGATGGTCACTGGGGTCTTAAAGTACTGCAGTGGCGACCCTGAACCGGAAAGCGTAGTGAGGGTAGACTCCCGAACGATGACCTAATGATGGTCGCGGGCAATTTGTGGATTCAGGCCGCTCATAGCCGCTCAGTCTAGCGATCGTTGGAGGAGGCCTATGTCCAGCAGTGAACGTCTGTGGGCTCATATGATGATGAAGGTGATGCTAAGTTTACTAAAGTAATATATGCCAAGTTTACTAGAATCATTGGTACTAATGCGACAGGTATTTATATAAAGGAAATTTTGATAATAAGTTGTATGTTCATAAAACTGCATTCGTCTTCTTGTCCTTACAGACAGCGCTTTGTTAGTTACTAAATTAGTAATTTGGTAACCAATATACACACATCAAAAAAGTGTAAGCAACACATACTATTTCAAATTATTAATCAC
>WUAW01038171.1:7481-21571 GCA_017165845.1 Thaumetopoea pityocampa | reverse complement strand
ATCGCCACTTATCATCAAGTGAGATTGTAGTCAAGTGCTAGCTTATTACAATTTAAAAAAAAACTATTCGTGCGTGACAACAACAGTTTAGCACTAAGCAATGAGCCTACTGAGTCGCTGTTACCAATCAACGATACAGAAAATCTATTTACGAGAGATGAAATAATTAAAGCTATGAATAGCATGAAATCAAAAGAGGCTGCAAAATTGTTATTACGACTAATTAATATCCACTTAAGAACCGGCCGTGTGTCAGAGCATTGGTGTAAAGCAGTTATTGTCCCGCTTTATAAAAATTAAACATCTCAGCAGGAATGTAGAAACTACCAAGGAATAAGTCTTTTCAGTACCGTCAGAAAACTGTGTTCAAAAATTCTAATTGAAAGGTTAATTAATGCCATCTTCATCATTATCATATTAGACTACAAACATCCACTGCTGGACCTATGTCCAATGATAATATGATCTCTAATGATCGTCATACCAAGCGACTATGAGCCGCCCGCATTCACCAATTGCCCGCAACCACCTAGGCGACGGTTGATTCTCATTAGGTTTTCCAATTCTGGACTTCAACACTTTAGGACCCCAATGTCTATCGGTTCTGAGAGCTAAAAGCCACAGTAAAAAAATTGAAATGAAATAAATATTACTTAGTGTTTCAAAGAGACATGATCTTTGAGGAACCGTTCCAAATGTATGGTTTCTACGTATTCATTTCACAATATCACTGGTCAACGCAGTATGTGCTCTTTAATAGTGAAAGTAGATTACATTTAGGTTGTATCTCTGTAATATCTTTCATTCTAGTATGATCTGGAACAAAGTCAACGTTTACTGATATTCCATTAGATGCTGCGAGTTAAGATGGTCGACTGCCATCTATCATCATCCCTTTAATTTTTCCAATCCCTGCTGTAATACTTACCATTATTTTATTCCACCACAACTCTCATGTTATACAGTTCTACCGAACGTTACATTAATATAATTTATGTTTTATAATTCAGTCATTATAGTAAGTGTCGATAACTTAACTGATTACAATAACTGTTATTGTTGGTGCTGTGGCGTCAAAATTCGAATAATCGCAACCTAACAATGTTTATCGATAAATCTCAGAGTCCATTAAAGGAACGTTTTCATTACGTCCGCCATATAATGGTACTATAATTACTTCGGAGTACCAATAGAAATGTATTTTCGGAGGGAACGGTGACCTGGCAGCATAATTCCTGGGCAATATTAAACTTCGTACATAAAGTAACTTTTTCTTTATTTTCGACGCAGGGAAAATGTTTCAAAGAATTAACGCAAGTCATGAAGGCGGCTTACGGGAGTATCAATGTTCTACTGACGAGAAACTATTGGACTACTAGGCGCACGGTGGATTATCACCCCTAGTTCGTAGACATCTCGGGCACTCGTGCCAAGCAATTTATTTCTCGGTAAATAATATAAATAAATACATAATCATCATCATCGTTAACTTATAGAACTCCACTGCTGGACATGAGTCTACTTAAAAAGGAAAAATTTGCCATAATTTTCACGCTTAGCAGGAGTCGATCGCAGTAGATCTTGATTGAATAACGGGACAACGCCGCTACGCATTATCCTATTAAATCCCTTAGCTGGTTCTCACAGCATCTAAGAGAAGAAGAATTAGAGTGAATATATTGTGATGCCAGCCCCACACAGGATAGCAATAAATAAAAGATGAAACAACAATTTTAAAAGAATCATTTATATGCCGCTTTTATACTCGCAGCTCTCCGGCAGAAATTGAGAACTTAAAATATGCTTCAACTACCCGCAGTTACCTAAAGCCAGTTAGAATTAATGCAGCCAGCTCGTAACGTCTCTAAAGTGGTCAGTTCCGGGGGAGAGTCGTCTCAAGTGAGCAATAATTTAATGGAAAATTTTAATCATTCGCATTTTAAACTTAGCTTGTTCTTTTATAAAAGTTACCAGGAATGAACGGTATGATTTCAGAATAAACCCTCATTTTGAGACAAAAAGTTTTTATTTTAAAAAACAAAGTATGCGATTTGTGATTTTTTTAATACCTCCATATCGCTCTTCCAATAGAACAATGACGTAATTACATTTGTGAAATTTATAAGAAGCGTTTCAGTTTAAAATTGGATTATATCCATTTTGTAAATCATATCAATTATCATGATTTTTCATAATTTATTTACAGATTATTATTAATAATTTGAGCATTCTCGAAAAAAATCCATATTAAATAACCAATCATCCAAATTAAATACAAAATAAGATTTTAACTTTTTTGCAATTACGTCATTATTCTATTGGATGAGCGATATGTCTTCCATAATTGTCTATAAACGCTTGCTATCATCACCAATTGTAGAAGCCCACTTCTGGACATGGGTTTCCTCATTGAAAAGAAATGAATTGCCTAATCTATCATCATCATCATTTCAGCCCGTAGCTGTCCACTGCTGAACATAGGCCTCTCCAATCGAATTCCAGCGTGACCGGTCCATAGCCACCTGCATCCAGCGAGACCCAGCGATCCTTACCAGGCCGTCGGTCCATCTCGTAGGTGGCAGTCTCACACTGCGCTTACTAGTACTATCTATACTATTATAAAATTGTTAAATGTCAAATTTTCAAAAATTAAAAATATTTAAAAACAAACTACTCAGATCGACTAATTAAGGGCTTCTAAAACCGAATCCGTCGATGTGTTTAAAGGTACTATTTCGACTTAATTAATTCGCTATGTTTCATCAAAATCGGTCCAGTAGAATTGAAGATACAGCTTGATCCCTGTTTTAGTAGCTACCGTTAAGGTATATGAGGTCAAGTAAAAATGATCATAGACTTTTTATATAAATCTGTGATTATGTCGGGATGTTCCGGAAAACCGACATTCACACGGACGGAGCCGCGGGCAAAAGCTAATATATAATAATAATCTCTACGTTTGACAGCCATCCTGGAGATTTAAGTAGATTTTGATTGAATAACAGGATAATGATGCTGTCCATTGTCCTGGTACATCCCTTAGCTAGTTCCCACAGCACCCGTTTGGAGATATGTAGTGACGCTAATACCATACGGCATATTTTATTGTATTTTTGGTAAATACTCTGAATGTTTTGGAATGAAGGATCCGAGTCATTCAATACTAAATGTAACTTTAAGAGCTATTTTGAATTTAGTCAAAGTCAAAAACTCATAGATCTGCACTAATTGCTAGCTTTGAACAAAACACGTACATTTGAATAGTAAAATATGTATAAAAATTATATATTTCTTTATTTTACATGTTTTATATAATTCTCAATCGCATTTTTTTCAATAATAATCAAAAAGCAATGAGAGCTTATTTTTAAATCAAAACGAGACTAATTACAATCTAGAGAGATATAATATTTCTAACGCTGTCACAGGCAAGGCTAGTAAAAAATTAATTCAACATTAAAAACATGGAATTCATTTCGTCGCAACTGAAACTCGTTAACGGAACGAATTAAAATTTTAACGGTGTTTTTTTATCATATTTAAGCCAGTAGTACATGACTAAAATTCTACCTGATAGTAAGTGGCGATGTTACCTAGGGTGGTAAAACATACTATAATCTATACTATTATAAAATTGTTAAATGTCAAATTTTCAAAAATCAAAAATATTTAAAAACAAACTATGCAAATCGACTAATTAAGGGCATCTGAAACCAAATTCGTCGATGTTTGTTCGTTTGTTTATTCGGGCTTCACGCAAAAACCAGCAGGTAGATTTTTGTTAAGCTATTACAGTCTTAAAGGTACTATTCAGACTTATTTAATGCAGCATGTTTCATCAAAATCGGTCCAGTAGAATTGAAGGTACATCTTGATCCATGTTTTAATAGCCGCCGCTTAGGTACGAGAGGTCAAGTTAGAGTGGTTCATGGACTTTTTATATAAATCTATGATTGTGTCGGGATTTTCCATGTTGCGGAAAACCGACATCTTCGCGGGCGGAGCCGCGGGCAAAAGCTAGTAGTTTAATAAAAACCTATTCACTCTTGTCATAAGGACACTTACATTATAATCGTATGGTAATTAATACTGACGCAGGAAGACTGTTCTAATTTTGGTTGCACGTATCATGAACGTAGAAGCAAATCACTTTGTAAGGGGTGATGATGTTGATTGTGAATTATATGATAAACACGTAAAACAGTCTTGGCTGATTACTTACGTTACTTTATACGTAATATATTATACCAGAATTCATTAATTACAAAAGTATCAACAACCATGATCGTATTTCAAAGAGATAGACAGACAAACGAAAATAAAAAATATATATCAGTCTCCGTGTCGGTAAGGAAGTACATATATCCGACCGAAAATTTTCAAAAAATATTCAAAGTACAGTTATGGCTCAGTCATAGTTTTATTATAATACACTCGTAAATTACGGTTAACTAAAGACAAAGGCTTTAAATTATTAAAAAAAAAACGTGTGCAAAGAAAAAAACTGGCAGCAAAATGCATAAGCGAGTAATTTTCAAACAAAAGAACCCGACATGCGAACTGAAAGACTTCATGCAACGCATAAAAAATCATGGATCATTCGAAGAATTATGCTTTAGTTCAAAGACCACCATACCTTATAATTTACTCTTCAAGCGCCTGTAATTATTTTCTGTGTGACATATGCCAATGATGCCTCACAAATGCATGTTATAATATCCTTGAATAATTTTAAAAATACCATGTTCAAGATGCACCCATTTTTGTTTGTCTCTTGTCTACATACATACACTCAGGCCGATATCCCGTAAGAGGGTAGGCAGAGACCATTGTACTACTACATACATACATACAGTCACGCCTCTTTCCCATTGGGGTAGACAGAGAGCACTTCCTTCCACCTGCTACGATCGTTTGATGTAACAAAGTGACTATCGCAGCCCACATTTCGCCTCCGCGGGCAATGAGACGTATCGGGTGCCGAACCACGACGCCGCCATTTTATAAGGTTCAAAAGTATTAAAGTTCCTCATTGCATTCCTACGGCGTAATGGAGAGGAAAGGAAAGAGGATGAAGTGAGAAAGGTGTATTGAAAAAAGAATATGGAATTCAGGTGAAGGACTATAGGATATAAGATACTACTACCTCGGAAGGAGTAGGAAGAGACAGTAGTAGCTCGGGGGGCCGGGGTCGCTTACCCGTATACTTAAGTCTATTTGCCGGACAGGCTAAAAGACTAAGTACTACCTGACCATCTCATGACTACTTTTTATTAAATCAATATATTAAATGGTACAACAAAGTTATAACATGAAATCCATTAAACGAAAAAACATCATATTTATTTAGTTATTTAGTTGTTTAGTTATCATGTTTATTTAGTTGAAAACATCTTAATTTTTTGTGTTTCTCTGTTTTTTGTTTTAATATTTCGACAATTATATTAAATTGAAATTGTATTAGTAAATTAAACTTTTCACCACCCTTATCCCCAAACCATATTCATCCCCACTACAGTGGCACAGACCTCCCTTAATCAGGATTAGGCCGTATTCTGCCCCTCGGGCTCAGTGCGGGTTGGTAGACTTCACACACACACACAGACAGCGAACTTGTAGGTTTCGTCACGAAGTTTTCCTTTTGCGTTGAGTAATTGATGTCTACAATATAGTAAGTACTCTTGATTTTGAAATAACTTAGCAATATGGGTCCGGGATCGAATCACTGAATCCAAGACCAGATCACCAATGTACTTATTTAATTTTGACTTTTATGTACCATAACTTATTTTTTCATTATTAATTTTCATTTTAATTTGACAATTTTTTTTTTTTAATAGATATAACTAAATGTGATTTTGAAATATTTTCCTATTTTCAGCATAAATAACAGCTAACTAACATAATACGTACAGCTATCTATTCCTGACTCGTTAAAACAACTTCATTCACGACTATTCGGGTGATAATTATTAATAGCTTATTTATTTAAACTTCATACATCATACATCTATAAGTAATCTGAATGCCGGCCATTCTCTAACAATCAACCTTTTATGTATAAACCAACACACTTTGTATTTATAATCTTTTGTTTTATATAGTTAATCTAGTTGTCTTTTGTTTTTATGCTTTTCAAGATAAATTTGTTGTCTTTCTTTTTTTTGTCTTACACATACGTCTATAAGTATCATATTAACTTGATTGTATTTCAAAATAATAGAATTATCAGTTAAAACCCGAAAAAATATAAATGAACGCACCTTAGCTTTTATTGGATTAAATTTTGAATTTAAACAAGATTCCAACTTTAATTACGAATAATTAAATAATATTAAAAATGCGAAAATAATGCTAATAATGCTGCGAAATAATGTTGTCAGAAACGAATTTCTGACAACATTATTTCGCAGTATGCAGGTTTGCCAACATTCTCTGATCGAGCCGATAATAATCACAGTCTGGGACCCATGATTGCACATCACATCACAAGTGACTGACAATGAATATTTAAAGCCTTTTGTTGTTGCTCCTAGGTGTTGTATCGACAAATAATACTAAGTACGTAGAGTGAAATAATGAATTGCCAGCACTATACATGAAATTAATTTCACAACCGTTACTGGCAGCATTTTACCAAATCGATCAAATGTTATAAACGATATTTTAAATCTAATTAATAATAATCTAAATAAACAACGCTATCGATGAAGAAAATCTGCGTGTTCGTTTGGTATTTCGATGATTTCATTTTCCACAGTTGGTATAGTGGAAAATTAGTTTGGGCTTCAAGTAAAATGGGGTCACTTACATGCCCAAATCTACCCTATTTGAATCTATTAGTCAGAAAAAGAATACGTAACTCAAAACAATTTTTATAGATGTTCTAATGAGTTTTTATCAAAGAGTTGCAAAGCTGAGTGACAGTGGATAAGTGCGAGCTAGCTAACTAGCAGCACTAATAGACGTTGGAGGCCTAGTGTTGGGAGTGGGTACCGCGAAACTATGTCCAGCCGTGGACGTCTGTGGACTAATATAAGTGTAATAATGTTAGTTATAACTGCACTTACAAAATTATATAATATCATAAAGCATAAAAGCAAACTTTTAAGTGATCAAGAGCGTATAATCAACAACGCATGCCTTATTCTTAAAATCGAGACCATGTACACAATATTAAATCTAAAAGATCCCATTGCTAATAATAGTATTATAGTAAATCTAACGGTTATGGAATCAATGTAAAAAAACACCCATCAAAGTATCTAATGACAGCTTTTTGAAATGTTTGATTACGATCGTAATTTGTTATTTGATTTGTAAATTATTAAATAATGATAATATTACTAAGCAAACTATTGCAGTTCTTTGATGATAAAAAAATAAATTCTTAAACCTCGTTGGCTCAAAACAGATTCTGGCAAGTATACAACCCAACTATCAATCCAATAAGGATACAGTACATAGTCATTATAAAACCACTCACGAGTATTGGAACGTGATTTCAACTAACGTGTTTCAAGAAAGCAACCCTAGCCGTAGCTATTAATAAATTATCTGTACTTTGGATTAAATAAAACGAAGTTATGTGAGGCTAGAACAAATGTTGCTGACAATGTTGGAGAAAATTTAATCTCACTCTGCGTTCCGCCGCTATTAGATACAGTACTATATCGAGACCTAAGTACCCGATAAATATCCCTTCCACGACTGTCCAAGCCAAGGCTCAAACATACCTCGAGACACCCTAGTCAACCTCCCAACCTTTAAGGCTGCAGCTGGAGTTTGCACGCGTCACTATTGTCCGGTGACACTGTAAAGGCCATCTGTGACGAACAGCATTTCACAATTCGAAAAAGAAAACGATGACAATTTTGGATGATTCAGAGATAATGTTAGGTTGATAAAAATTGAATGTTAACATAGACATATAACAAGATGAATACAATAGTATTACAAAATAAATTAAGATTTGTGATTGAAAAATGCCTTAGTATAAATGGTCCTGATTAGACTCATTCGGGAGCTCCGACTCACCGTGACGAAGACATCGAAGTGGATGAGTAACGTTACGCGATCTAGCGGTGATCTTAATGACAAAAATTACCAGGTTTTTAGCAACATATGAATATATACTATTATAACTTACTCTACAGTTTAGTGTTACATGGAGAAAGTTTTATGAAAATATAGAAGTCAAGCAAGTATCCATGTGATATAGAAGAATTCCCCATGTAGATTGATTGAGGTGTTCTGGTCTAGATACAACCAACGTTGTATGTCGAAGTATATTAGTAGTAGATGCTATTATAGATCTGACCTTGGAGCATCCATAAAAACCCTTACTGGAACCAGATCATGAACAAAAACATGGATACTAAAAGCCTCACCAATGAGAATGTTAAGATTGAACAAATCGAAATAGATGGAATAGGAAAACATTCCCTTATAACAAAAATCGGCATTGAAAAATATTGTGATGAACCCATAAATCCAAGATTACCTATCCAAGAGTACAATTGTACTCTATGCACAGCACCACTATAATTCAGACACTTAAAATATTCCTGTCTGGAAAAAGGTAATTGTTATTCAAAAAGCACCACCCACACAAGTTGACCGTATACTAGCTATTAAAATTAAAAACTAAAAATCTTATTAAATGAAATTGGTTATAAGTAATAGTTTGTAGCAAGATAACTATCGTATAATTTAGATAAACACCATTTTAATTTTAAACGATAATGTTATTCATGAAACGCATGAGTTTTAACAAACCCACGACGTACGATGGGATAACCGCCAGTCACCATAGACAAGCAACGTTTTAACAAACGAGTTCACCAAACAAGGAGAACATTACCATAATTGCTGATGCAGTGATCATAGCCTTAAATAGTTCGGGACACAATGTCTAGCAATTTATAAATTAAATAAATAAATTTGTGCCTACGTACAGACGATAAATGAAAAAGATAAGAAAAATCTTAGGTTGGAATATACAAGCGGTCTTGGCAAAACAGTTTTTGGTAATGGAAACGATATTCTCAAACAACAAAATTAGAATATAAAAAAAAACAAACTAAACAAAGTTGAACAGAATTATCTTAAATTGCACACCAGTTTATCACATTTTAATAAAGTATTAGATTAAAATGACGTAGAGTGGTCTCATCGCGAACTGCGATTTCTTCAAGGTAACCTTGACAAGATTATATTAAAATAATATAGTGGTAGTTAAAATTCTGCAATTAAATTTTAATCAGATTACAATTAAAACAATAATATATGAATCAGATTGTGCTAAACTCTTATAATACACATAAATATACACAATTAATCAAAATAAATAAATAATAATACATAGACATACAAACAGAATATACGTAATTAAGTAATTACTATTATTAATAACATAACTATTATAATTTTAAACTATAGCTCAAAGTAATGCTTTAATGCATTTTTAAAAATATAGTAAAAATACATAATTAGAGGGTATTTTAATATTTTTTTACATCTCGAGAAACTTGGTAGTGAGAAAAATGTATGGTGTGAAAAAGAATTCTTACTATTGTCAATCTGTTTTCCTGACTCCTATTAAATCTCTCAATTTTATATTATATGTATTCTACCGGTGATATAATCTTGATGCCATTGATAAAGATATTACAGGTTCTAATTGACTAATTATAGTTCTGAAAATGTATGATAGATTAGTTCTCAAAGTACCAAACAAATTTGAGATGATAATTTTAGATAGATGGTGGTATAACATAAAATGAGAGGATCGCTGGGTCTCGCTGGATGCAAGTAGCTATGGACCGGTCGCACTGGAATTCAATTGGAGAGGCCTGTATTCCAGCAGTGGACAGCTACGGGCTGAAATGATGATGATGATGATGAAAACATAAAATCAATGTATCGTTATAAACTTAAAAGGAATTTATATCGCAAGCCAGGATACGGTCTCTTAATCTGTTTAAACTTTTATAAAACAATCGTGACTGTCTATAGTTAAGATTCAGATCTCGTTCGCGGACGATTGCTCATACTAAAAAGGCGGTATACCACGGTACAACGCAATTAATTGTAAGGTCATAATTATTATAAGTCTCGGCCTTTAAATAGAAATATAATTTAGATCTTTAAATAGAAAGTATTGCTCGTTGCCTAAAATGGTGCCAATTCTGTTGTAACAGAGCTTAACTAAATTTGGTCCCTCCCTATCTGTTTCTAATGTTAAAAGCCAAAATGAGATAGCTACAATTATGGTGCTGTCAGTTTCGTTTAGGGACGTCAAAATTAAAAGATTTAGGCGCGATTTCGGAACACACGATCTAAAAATACGCAAAAAACGCAACATTTTTTTTGAACCGTTTGACAGAAACGTAGGTCGGTACTTACTATAAATGATTGCTATCTCATTTTGGTGTTTGAGATTAGAAAGTGATAGAGAAGGACCAAATTTGGTTAAGTTCTGTACAACAGAATCGGCACCAATCTTGATTCTTCCGTAAAGCCTCACCGAATAAAACGTTGTTTTTATGAACACATAAAACAACATTTAAGTTCATCTATACTATTACAAAATTATAAAACATCGTTGTCTGTACATTAAAGATATTTTAAAAATTATTCCCAGACTTTTTTCTCATAGACCACTTTCAAAATTTAACTGTTTCCGGTGGACTCCCTGCACCTACATTTCTACCATATTCCCAAAACTCGACAAAAAATGTGAAGATTAGCTTTTCCACAGTTAGCTGTGGAAATTTGCGTACGCCAACGTAGACCCCCGTCGAGTCTCCCGTGAACCCCTGGGGGTCCACGTGGACCACTTTGGGAACTAAGGATCTATTGCATCTATTACATTAAACTCACTAAATTATTTATTTAAATAAACAAGTAGTAATAGAGAACAGAATAGAGAATAAAACAATTTAAAAATTTTACAAACATATAAAAACATGAGCTTTTGCCCGCAGCTTCACCTACATGAATATCGGTTTTCCGCTACATGTGTAAGATCCCCTTCGCCAATGAAACACCTCTCGGTTAATCAAAGACTAGCTTTATTCTTTTAGTGTTTATACACTTATATACATATATAAGGTTTTTATTTAAACAAACACTGCACCACTTATAATATCACTATGTTACTTTACTATTTTAGACTATAACTTCGTTTTTCAACGTTTGCACTGAATATTCAAATACGAATCTCCCCTGTCCTAGTACCATCGACCTATATACTCTCTCCGATACCCTCTCTCCACATCTTTCAAAGATGGTGGGCTGGCGGCCTGTGATTGGTCGATGGTGTTAAGACAGCGACCTCTATTAAACTTAGGTACTACAAATCAAATTAGCAACTATTAAATAGTCTATTTTACGTAATTTTTAATTAAATTTCGATTTTATATCGGTCAAATATATGAAAACTTACACATGAAACCTCGAAACAATTATAGATTTATATAAAAAGCCTTTTATTTGAGCTCTCATACCTTATCGGCGGCTTCTAAAACAGGGATCAAGCTGTATCTTAAATTCTACTAAACCGATTTTGATGAAACATGACGCAATATTTAAGTCGCAATACCTTTAAGACTAATAATTGGACTAAAATTTACGAGGGTGGTTTTTCCGTGAAGCTCGATCAAACAAATAAACAAACAAAAACGGACTTAATTTCAGAAGCCCTTAATCAGTCGATCTGAGTAGTTTATTTTAATGTCTGATTTACAATTTTTGACATTTAATAATTTTATATTAGGTGTACAACTTAATTCGGTCCTTTTTTTGCTAAATGGAAAAAGAAGACGATAGTATAAGGAGATAGTATAGAATAATAATAATAATAATAGAAAGAAAAGAAATAGAAAGTGTGCATATTATATAATATAAAAAACAAAATATATGTAATAATAATAAAACATAATTAAAAATAGAACAAACAACTTAATTACTGCTCACCAATAAAGTATCTCATAAAATATAACATAATCACTATATATGTACTAGTAGCAAAAATCTACCATATATACATGGTAAAGAATATTATTATTTAGCAATAATTTTATAAGTACTCAGCAGAAAGTAAATAAATTGAAGGTATCCTACCTTCAATCGCCTCGCGATAAAGAGCTACCCGTCGAACTAACTAGATGTTACGTTTAAAATAACACCAGTGGTATCCCTCACACAGTCGGTTAACGCTAACGGCTGATAAACCCTGGTTAATGTTAACGTTCAAGTTTTATCTTGTGCACCGCGAGGTTTTGTTTATCGTTTACGAGGAACTCGTACCGCATTAGGTCATTTTAAAAGCGCCATTACGTGCGGGAAGTTCCGGTGTGAAGTAAATTAAAGAGCATTATTAAATTTTCAGAATCATTGCACGTATTTCGACATGTTTACCATTCAGGCGACAATACAATGAAACTTATCATTGTATTGTCACATTATTGTGTTAAATAATCAGTAGCATTAAACTTTTTAGACTTGAATTTTTTTTTATATTACAAACTAGCTATTCCCTGCGCCTTCGCTCGCGTGTTTAGTTATTTTAATCTTTATTTTTAATTACCGTAGTATCTCTTTGTAAAATATGTTTGCGGTGTTCCATTTTGGGGTTAAAATTACTAAGCTAATTCACACTGTTAGGGGGGGGTGATTTTGAAAAAACGGAAATATACGTGTACATTTATTTCTAACCAGAAGCGGGTATATGAAAATTCGTGCTTCTACCTTCAAAAGTGACGAACTTCCCTTATAAACTTACGACCCCTAATTCACCCCCTTAGGGGTGAAATTTTGAAATTCGCCGATATACATTTATTTCTAACCAGAAGCAGATATCTTAAATTTCGTTAATTTTACATTGAAAATGACGGAGTTCCAAGCAGCCCTTATTTTACCTCCTTAGGGGTGAAATTTCCAAAAATCCTTTCTTAATGGATGCTTATAACATAAAATTGCCAAAAATTCAAGTTTTTAGCCCCAGCGGTTTAGTTTATATTTATTAATATTTATTAATAATTATATAATTCTATTATATAAATATGTATGTCTAGATTAATTAAAGAATTATATATGTCTAGATTAATTCGAGAAAAAAAAAACAAAAGTTTAACGTCTCTGCCTATTACTTTGGCGGCCCTCCCTCGGCTGGATTTTACGGTAGAGACAGATAGATACGGAAGGATATTACTAAGGCGGGACCACATAGAAAACATTTAGATAGTGACAAAGTAGTCACTGAACTATTAATAAAACCAAACAACATTTATATATCCTTATGTTGTTAAGTGAATAAATTTCGACTATTAATTATAATAAATATTCAACAAGTTATGTTACACGGTTTGTGATGATGTTGATAGTCTTAATGTTAATGATAGTCTTGATGTTGATAGACTTTTCTTAAACATGAAAAACTAAATAATTTGCCTCGTCGACTGAAATAAATAATGTACATCAAATACAGAAATATATCAATGTATTTTAGTTACCTCTCGTAACTGATCAAAACAGTTCTCTCACCTAGAAAGTTAATTGATTCTTATAGGAGGTGTCACATCTAGAGTTAATATTTAAACTAGCACTTGACTAGCAATAATGATCTTTTAATTTGTTTTATTTTAATTTATTCTTTTAATTTTCTTTTAGTGTTTTCCGCTAGATGGGAAATCCCGACACAATCATAGATTTATGTAAAAAGCCTAGAACTTTTACATGACCTCTCGTACCTTAATGGCGGCTACTAAAACAGTGATCAAGCTGTATCTTCAATTCTACTAAACTGATTTTGATGAAACATATCGCAATATTTAAGTCAGAATGGTACCTTTAATACTGTGACAGTTTAATTACAATCTACCTACTAGTTTTTGCGTGAAGCCCGAACAAACATACAAACATCGACGGATTTGGTTTCAGAAGCCCTTAATTGTTCGATCTGAATAATTTGTGTTTAAATATTTATGATTTATGAAAATTTGACAATTAACAATGTTATTATAGTATAGATTAGTTAATGCATCGGTGGTGTAATGGTTTTAGACACGGCCTACGATCGAAGGGTC
>WUAW01038170.1:9155-24400 GCA_017165845.1 Thaumetopoea pityocampa | reverse complement strand
ATTCGATTGGAGAGGCCTATGTTCAGCAGTGGACAGCTATGGGCTGAAATGATGATGATGATGATGAATGGGGCCCTGACGTAAAATAAACGAGACGGTGCCGTAACCCACAGGGTCAGGGTAGAAATAATGAAGTTCCGGGGTCAGGTGGTGGGTGCGTCTATAAAATTCAAATGCATCCATAACTGTAATGAAAACTGCTCTTTGGGTCCCGTATGTGGCAATAACGGGCAAGAATGCGCCCTACACGTCAAATAGTGAGCGGCCGTGTCGTGTAGAGTGTGGGCACAGCGCGTAGCCCATTAACTAGGAATTTATCAACACGATTCACTTCACTACCTTGGATGCGCTTTGTTTAAAGCTTTGATATACACCAGAGCGTTCGGTACGATGAGACTGGCTTCGGAAACGCGTACATTCAAATAGCAATTATTCTCTTACGATTCAGCTTGGAGGTACGGTAGAGGGTGCACGGAATGTGACCCGTATTTACGCGAACATTGTGCAAAATGTCAAAAGATTTTTAAGAGTATTGTGCATTTGTAAGGCCCTTAAAAATCGAAAAGCTCCAGTGCTCGGTAGCCTTAGATTTCATTTCTTGGCAGATGAGCTTCGAAGAGATCGATTAAGTTACATACATACATACACTCACGCCGATATCGCACAGGAGTAGGCAGAGACTATAATATATAGGTACTATATACATATAGTCACGCCTCTTTCCCATTGGGGTAAGCAGAGACCACTTCTTTCCACCTGCTACGATCGTTTAATGTAGCAAAGTGGATATCTGCAGCCCACATTTCGCCTCCGTGAGCAACGAGACGTGTCGGGTGACGAACCACGATGCCGCCATTTTATGAGGTTCAAAAGTGATTAAATTTTTTCATTGCGTACCCGCGGCTTATTGGAGAGGAAAAAGGATGAAAATGGTGTATTGAACATGGAATATGGAATTTAGGAAAAGGACTATAGGGTTATATGATACTACTATCTCGGAAGGAGTAATAAGAGACAGGCCGGGACTCGGNGCCGGGGTCGCTTACCCGTATACTTAAGTCTATTTGCCGGACAGGCTAAAAGACTAAGTACTCTCTGACCAGTTAGTAAGTTAGTTTAGTCAAACTCCTGTAGGAGATAATTTTTCATAGCTGGTGCACGGCCTCAACCTCGCAGGGCAGCCTGAACGGGTTTTTTTATCAATTCAAATCAGCTTTATTTGACGTTGTGGGCTCAAAATATTTTAGCATCTGCTACACTTTATTCTAATGTTGTGGCGGTCAAATGACAATCGCCTCAAGTTCCAAATTTACCAAACCCAGAATGGTAATAATATGGTATGAGAATAATACGGCGCGTGTGTACGAGCGTTAGAAGTGATACTTCTTTATTGTAAACATATATAATATATTAAATAAATAAATAAATATTCATGGACATTTCACACAACGTCCTCTGGCCCCAAGCTAAGCTTAAAGCTTGTGTTATGGGTGCCACATTACGTATATACTACATATACTACTTTTTTTTTGTAAATATATACATATAATACATAGAAAACACCCAGACGCAGTACAAATATCTGTGTTCATCACACAAATAATTGTCCTGTGCGGGGATCGAACCCGCGACCTCGTGAATGGCAGACGGCATCACTACCGACACGCCACGAGGCCCGTCAAAATTATGTGTATTTAGATAATTATAGTTAAGCGGCCGCTGACGGATATGTGTGGATGAAACTGACAGATTCGCATGTGCGAATCAGCGGCTAAATTCATGATTAACTTCATTATGTGAATGTTTCTTTGCGTCGTGCGCGCGCAAAATTTATTCTCATCGTTTTCTCGTAATGTGCCTAAAGGAATACTCGTATAAGTACAAAAATAAATGTAATAATACCTACTCGTACATATACAGGGCGTTACCTTATAATGAGGCGCAGGAAGTTAAGGGAATCCATGGTGTTCCCTGAAAATCAGCGCACGATAACACAGTGTGCCTGCATAATATTAAACCTTTAGCTCAGACGAGAAACACGTTACGGTCCAAACGGCGCGGCGGCGCAGCGTATCAGTAATGATGGGTAAGGCGGAGCGCCACAACACCCCCCCTTCACCGGACGCAATCTTCGGGAGAATATGTTTGTGTCGATATCTTCAGACATAGTCACATGTCTGATATCCATATCGGATTAAATTATTTGACGGGAATTCGTATCTCGGTGCATTGGTGGTGTAGTGGTTTTAGACACGGCTTACGATCGAAGGGTCGTGGGTTCGAATCCCGGTCCCGTACCATTGAGTTATCATTTGTAATTAATTTACGGTCTACATTGTAGACACCAATAATGTACTTAACGGAGAAGGAAAACTTCGTGAAGAAACCTGCATGCTCACATGGGTGTGTGAAGTCTACCAACCCGCACTAGGCCAGCGCGGTAGACTACGTCCTAATCCCCTCCTGATCAGGGGAGGTCCGTGCCCCTGTAGTGGGAACGATATGGACTGGGGATTATGATGATGATGAATTCGTATCTCGTGACTTTCGTAGAGGGCTGGGGGACCCTTATATATTTATCAATATATTAATATGTAGGTATATAGTGTCTTAATTACTCGCCTGCAGTGGCCACTTTCCTTTATGCCTTATGTTTGTGCCGACAAAGATATTTCTTGAACGCAGTATCAAAAAATTCAACTCGTGTAATGTGCATTAGGGCCAGTCCGCACTGGGTCGGCGCGGCGCAATACGCCTCACCCCAAGAGGGGTGCGGCGCACTGCGGTCTCCTCTTAGAATAAGAATTCTAAGAGGAGACCGGTGCTCTGCAGCGGGAGAGTAGATTAATTGATGATGATGAATACACAAGATATAATCGACCAACTTATAGTAGAAGTTGGTTAGTAAAAAGTTTGTGACTCTGTACCAAATAATTCAAATCAAAGCGAAATAACAACTTTGTGTACTTAAATTGTTTATGATAGACCCCGGACCCGTGCGGCCTCTGGCGTCGAGTATTTGTACAGGCGTATAATTAACTAGCTTTTACCCGCGTGAATGTCGGTTTCCCGCTACATCAGAAATCCCGAAACAATTATAGATTTATAAAGCCTTGGAACCACCTTAAATTGAGGTCTCGTGCCTTAACCGCGTGTCTTAAGGGATCAAGCTGTACTTCAATTTTGCTGGACCGATTTTCACGAAACATGCCGCAGTATTTAAGTCGGAATAATACCGTTAAGACTGTAATAATTTGACCAAAATCTACTCGCCGGTTTTTGCGTAAAGCTCGAACAAATAAACAAACATCGACAGATTTGGTTCAGAAGCCCTTAATTAGCTGATCTGAGTAGTATTTTTTTTAATATTTTGATTTACAAAATTTGACATTTAACAATTTTATAATACATATTATGGATGTTATAGAGTCATCGATTCGTCTTTATCGGGGGCTGTCAGGTGAAGAGCTTTATCCGAACGAGTAATGAGCGGGGTGCAGCGCCCGGCACTGCGTCGTGCGTACAATATCAGATCGACGCGTTCACGAGGGACTCTAACACTGCGCATGACGCCATTACCCGCTATCTAAAACCTGAGAAATCTCAACTTGGTAAAAGGGTAAAAGAAAATTGACTTTTTACATATTAATTTAAAGTTCTAATCCCAGTGACATCCACCGTGATTTACCGCCGCGCTCCGAGTTAGCTGCGCAATAAATTTAAGTAGTAAGTTTTTATTCAATGAGTTTAATGTTGGAAGAGTACGCGACAGTGAATGGTAATGGGCTAAGTTAGGCCATTATACGCACTGTGCACGCGGTGCCGCGCGAACCACGTGGTTGGGGGTAGGACCTTCAGGAACCACTCCGAGGTACACTGTACTCGACACTGCTCCGTGAAATTAACAGACATGTACATCTTTTCATACATTTTCGTCTATTAAGGAACCTAGTAATTTGACCTTATTGAAACAAGTTGTTGATTTGATCATGTTTTCCTGGGCGCCCTCTTTCGAGCATTCCTTTCTCGATTCTTGTCACCACATCATACTTCAACTTACGCCGATCCCTTTCCACATTTCCAGGGAACGCATTTCCACTGCATTCAAACGACTTTTCTTCTTCTTTTGTCATACCTACAATTTTCTGCCGTATAAGTGTAGATACTAACACGACATTGTGGATAGCCAGACGAGGATTTTGTGAGACTGACTGATTACTCATTATGGAGTGCAAGATACTATTAACTTTATTACTGCACTCAGTCTCCCTTCAGTATCACTAACACACCTTCAATTTCTTAAAATCATAGTTGCCGGGTACACAAACTCATTTACTTGATCCACTCTATACCGTTTACAACAATGTTATATCTTTTAACATATTTTTCTCTCTCGATCGCCAATACTTTCATCTTATCACAACTTTCTTCTTGTATGTCTTGTAACTCCCGCGCTGACGGCGCAAGTAATACTTGACGACGGCGTATGAGACATTTGAGATGTAAATCATCCATACTTAGTTCACACTTCATATCTTTCAAATCCAATAGACAGCTGTCCATATAAATGTTTAAAAGCCACGGAGACGTAACGCATCCCTATCTCACGCCTTTCGAGACGTTAAACCGGTCCGTGTACGCCCTATTTACTCTGATACAAGCCTCTGAGTTCTCGTAAAGTGATTTCAACGCCTGAATTTTTCGCGTTTATTTATTTTGTGTAATTTGGAACAAAATATGCATTCCTTTGCAGTTTATTTACAGTCGTTCTGTCAATTGAATGAATGTTCTGCAGGTTGACCTATCTAATGTATTACTTAACAACTGAAAAAAATTGTATAATGTTAAACTTTGTTTGCAGTTCGATTTCGTAGCTAAGGAACTCTGATAATAATTTATTTGAGTGTTCGCCTACGTGAACGGTTCCAAACTCATACCATTTTGAACTAATAATAGGAGGTAGTTTAACGATAACAGAATTTAAAATTTCAGGGGATGTAAATAGTTTAATAGACAGGTAAATAATAATAGACAGGTAAGGCTGCTGTGACTAATGGGCCTACGTTGGTTTGCACATCGTTAAGCCACTGATTGACGTTCTCTTATGGAGACTATTCCGATCACTACAGCAATCGTTACTTCTTAAATGACGTGCGCTAACTGCTAATTCTTTTGCGGCAAGTTCCTCTTGAAGATGTAACTCTGTCGATTTACCTTCAATTTCGGCTTGCCGCGTTGCAATTTCACAGAGATAACGTGTATACAATGCTTCTGCGGAAAGTTTTATGGCTTTTATGGTATCTATTGATCTGTTACATCGTGTAGTGATCGACCTTTATGACGGGTTTCTAGAGCCTTCTATAAAGGAGTCCTGTCTGATTGTAGACGCGTTGCTGTCATCTGTGGCACGTAGTACTTTATGGGCCTCCGATTCTTCTGGAAAATATCCAAACGATGGATATAGTAAGTTATCTGTCGGCGGCGTGCTCTCATCATTCTTGATAGACGATGCTTGTATTGCTATAAGCCGTCGTCCCATTATCGTTTTCATTATTTTTAGTGATTCCATTTGAAGCTGCTGTCGGTGGTTCACTATTTTGACTTTTAGAACGAATGTTATAAACCATTGCGCCTTATAACGTGGTAGAAGGACCAATATGTTACGGTGAACAAATACGAATAAAACGCTCTGGTGAAGGAACAATGGTCTACAATGTATTTAAGAAATCGTGACTCTAACAAACAAAATTAAAAATTGACAATATCACTGGAAATTTAGAAACAGATAGGTAGTTTACCAAAGAGCTTATAAAAGATGTTGCGGGATGTGCAACAGGTTCGTTCTCCTTGCAAGTATTGAGAGTTAGTACCGTTGATTATTATGTACTAATCTAGATACTTGTCTATTCTGTATTCGGTGTTAGTCATTTCACGCAAAATAAGTTATCATTAAGCCGTGCTCTACTTGAGCCGATTTAAGTCAGCCCCGACACAGAGAACACTGCAACGTAGTTGTTACTAACTTCTTGGTTGAATAGAAAGGATCAAGTTGATAAAGTTGGTTCTTTCTCGGGCAAAATCACATCTTTTAATATCGATACACATTTTATTTTCTGATAATGGCTGTTTGTATGGAGTTACACACGTATAGATTCGCCTTTATTTATGTATTTTTATGTAATTTCTATTCATCATCATATCGAAGCACAATTCTAATCCATCTGACTCAACGATTTACTCTCTCACCAGGGTTCCGTTACTCTTCTCTTTCTTAGTTATCCTAATGAAATTGAAAACTTGAGGTATCAACCTGTCAGTACAAATCTAGCAGCCTCACGAGTCACGGAGTATACAAGTGTGACCAGTACAGCAATATCGATGCTGATAAATGTCATTTCACCTTCAGCGTTTCATTTTCCATCAAACAATAAGTATTTTTTCTCGGCGGCCATTCTTTCGGCAGCGATGAATCACTTGTGGATCAATTTCCGGTGCGTTTATTGTTTCAATGGATCCATGATTTTGTTTATACTGGAAAGATTAAGTGGCTATTTGACGTCTGATTGGAGATCAGTCAAGCGATAATAATACTCAGTTTGCTGAGAGAATTCTTTGTTTTTTATTGAGACAAAAAATACGGTTTACTTTCTTTCTAACATCAATCCTATTATGCGGGTCAGTCTTTTTAAATTAATTAATTTTCTTCAAAGATCAAGATCAAGATATTCTGCTCTAGAAAACCATCGGATACACAGCAATAGTTGTAGAATACCAAGGTATTCTTATGAAATATCATTTGTTTTAGTGGGAGGAATCCCCACATGGCCACTGTGTCGTGCCCTCAGACAACGTTCGGTTATGCGTTCAGGCATTTCCACATGCACAAGAAGTCTGTAGTGGATTTAAAATGGCTTTTATAATAGACAAGTCTGGTACACACTGATTAAAAGTCCGCCGCAGCCTTCTTTAGATCAATTTCAATCTCGCTTCCGACACCCTTCGCTTCTCGCTACTTCGAACAGTCCTCGGGTAGGAATTAGGCTGGTACCTCCGGAACTCAGGGCGAAATAAGCTACAGATGTTACGGTCCTTCCCGGGGATCATATTATTGGACGCTGTTTTTATTTTCAATTCAATTCGATTAATTTATTATTTGCTTAACATAGGTGGTAAGAACAAGATGGATATTGTTTTGAAGTTCGCTATGTTATGCCAACATGCGGTAGCGTACAAATATTTTCAAACATTTTTAAATATGTATTACAAAATGATTATGTCGTTATTACCGTAATTATATATATTCACACCAGACCCACGCCGCCTGTCAGCTCCTTTGCCTTGGTTCTTTTTTTGGATGGATGTTTTTGCTCGGCGGTCACCGTTTACACGGCCCCGAGCCCCCTGCCTTCATGAGTGAGCCTTATGTCCAGCAGTGGACGTCATTGGGCAGACGGTTTGAAGTATGTGTATTAAACCTCGTTCCGCGTCTTATAAAAGCGACCATTAGGAATTTATCCTTATGCAAATATAAGGTCAATGGATCGTAGAAAAGCAATTTTTGTGCGGTTCACTGAATCTACAGCGAGATTGTCGCTGAGCGTCGCGTACCAAACACTGTTCGATAAAGTTCTCTAGTCTGAGGACTTAAAGTTTTTTTGTTTCAGCGGATTTATCAATAAATAAGCTTATCGTCTTATTGGTGTGTGGAGCTGTGCAAAATAACAGTGTTATTAATACGCTTTTACTAACTTCACTCGTAGCGTAATCTTTGAACTCGATTTTTACTCAATTTAAAAAGTCAGATTAATTTAAAATTTTGCACACTTATCAACGACTAATAACAATACAATTAAAAATTTTGTTTTATATTAAATAATTTAGTTTTTTTATAGAGCGAACTAAAAAATAAAAAGTAAATTATAGTTTAAAAAACTAAAAAAAGCACACTTATAAAAACATAGACATTAATCGAACTGAAAAGTAAAAAATAGTTCTTAATATAAGAATAAAATGATTAACGAGAAAAATATTGCCATTGTTGTCAAAGCGTGCGGCGCTTTGTACTATATTTTTACACTTACTCTGCATTTCGGAATAGAACCAGTGAGAAATTATAACAATTGATATCGAGCGCCGCACGCTTTTACCACAATGACATTAATTTTCCCGTTAATCATTTTATTCTTATATTAAGAATTATTTCGTTAATAAACATACATGCATCGACACCATTTCGTAATTCAAGACGCGCTCGCTCTGGTCTCGTGGAAGCCCGACGAGGGTGGTGTGGTGAGGAATCCTTGAGGTGCGGAGCCGCGTGAGCGGACGCCGCGGGCGCGCGCCCCCTCGCGTGACGCCGTACGGACTACACTTTCGTAAAGTACTATTTCTGTTTAAGTACTTACGTTGAGTCTATGGGGAGCGTTTAAACGCTACGAGGAATCCCACCTTAACGATTGCCGCGTTAATTTTCCGCTGTAGCTAACTTGGGATTGCAACTACTGCGAGTGCAAGGTAACGAGGGACAGAGTGATGTCGGCCTGGGGACCTGATTGATATGAATCCGTCAGCGCGCACAGCGCGGGCCTTGTCTCGGCGCAAGCGCTTTAATGTGACAATTTTAATTACAAATGTATAAATTTTAATTTATGTGCCTGTAATGGACTGAAACCACGTGGTCGGTGCCGATAGGTTGCCGAACTATATGCAACTGTAGATGTTCGTAATGCACATTTCAACTCATTTGTACTTTTATTGTTCACGTTAATGTTTTAAATGTTCTCCATAAACAAACCAATAGCAACGTAATTAAGAAGTCAAACAATGACAGAAGCTCTTTTTATTTCGGAAAAATGTAAAATATATGACTTCTGCAAGGTATCATCGTCACCATTAGCCCATAGAAGTCCACTACTGGACTAAACTCATCCTTAAAAGGGAGGGGTTTGCCTCGGCAGGCGTCTTGGAGATCGCAGTAGATTTGATTGTATAACAGAATAAAGGTGCTGCCCTTATCGCTTAGCTGGTTCTCACGTTATCCACGGAAAGAGATGGAGTGACGCTATTATTATACCGGCGTCACACAGCAGGTAGGCCTGTAGGTATCATCATTATCATTTCAGCCCAAAGATGTCCACTGCTGAACATAGGCCTCCCCAAGAATTATCAGAAAGATCAGTCCTGCGCTGCCCTCATTCAGCGTACTCCCGCAACCCTAACCAGGTCGTCAGTCCACCTTGTGTAAGGCCTGCCCACGCTTCGCTTTCCAGTTCGTGGCCGCCACTCCAACACCTTGCGGCCCCAACGGCCATCGGTTGTTGGTGCTATGTGCCCTACCCATTGCCACTTCAGCCTACCAATACGCTGCGCTACGTTAGTTACTCTTGTTCGTCTACGGATCTCTTCATTTCTGATTCGATCACGCAGGGAAACACCCAGCATAGCTCTCTCCATAGCACGCTGAGCGACTTTGAGCTTCCTCATAAGGCCCATAATTAGCGGCCACGTCTCAGTACCATAAGTCATCATTGGTAACACACACTGGTTGAAGACTTTCGTCTTTAAGCACTGAGGTAATGTGGAGGAAAAGACGTTCCGTAGTTTCCCGAAATCTACCCAGCCGAGTTGGATTCGACGATGAACCTCTTTTTCGAAGTTGGACTTACCTAATCGAACTGTTCGTCCCAGGTAGACATATTCGTCAACAACTTTGAAACAGAGCCTCCCACAGACACTGGAGTAAGCGTAACATAGACATTACACGTGACCTTTATCTTGTCCATGTTCATTCTGAGGCCTACTTGTTGGGAGACCCTGTTTAGATCAGCGAGCATTGAGCTTAGATCCTCCTGCGACTTCACCACGACTACAATGTCGTCGGCAAGTCGAAGGTGAGTTATGTATTCGCCATTGATATTGATGCCGAATCCTTGCCATTCCAGGAGCCTAAACGCGTCTTCCACTGCAGTGGTAAACAGTTTCGGAGATATAACATCTCCCTGTCTAACCCCTCGCTGCAGTGGGAACGCTCCTGTACAGCGCTCCTGTACTCGGACCGACATAGTGGCGCGACTATACATAAACTTCAACACTTCGATATAGCGGTAGTCAACGCGGCATCGCTGTAGAGACCGTAGCACGGCCCATATCTCAATCGAATCGAAGGCTTTCTCATAGTCCACAAACGCTAAACACAGAGGTAGGTTATACTCTTCGGTCTTCTGTATAAATTGACGAAGCGTATGGATGTGGTCTATGGTACGGCCCTTACGGAAACCGGCTTGTTCGGGGGGCTGGAAGTCATCAAGCCTATGTTCGAGACGATTAGTAATGACCCTCGAGAACAATTTGTAGCTGTGGCTCAAAAGCAAGATCGGCGTATAGTTCTTGAATAAGGTGTTGTCACCCTTCTTAAAAAAGAGGAAGACCACGCTCTCGTTCCAGTACTGTATTTTTCATTTTTAAATATATTAATGTTATTTCAATCTCCTGCTTGTAAGATAGAAATACAAGTATATATACTTCTTTTCGCGCTCGAGACGTCCAGCTGCGGCCAGTCGCGTGTAACACCACCGATAGGTGTCGCTGGTGAGCGGCTTGGCGCGGTGCGGCTCGCTCGGCGCGGCGCGGCTCGCACGCCGTTCATCCGCCGCGTTTCCGCCGATTGCGGCCGAGTTTCGAGCGGAACACTTCTCGGCTTCCGAGTTCATTGTCAGCAGCGGACTCGCCCGCCGTCAGTTATATTATCACTTATTTGAAATTATTGAATTATCGGTTTGTGTATCAGAGTCATCTCAACGTTGAAACTTCCTGTACTTATTGAATCAGGAGCTGAGTGCCCGATATGATTTCCCATCGGTAATATTTCAGAAACCTTCCAATATCTCTCAAATCTTTATTTTTTATGTCACCTGTTCACTGTTTAACACATTTAGGGGATGAATTTTCAAATTTCTTCTTTTCTACCCTCCTATATCCGGTAAATAAGGAACTCTTGTGCAAAATTTCATCATTAAAACCATCGACCGTTTTAAGCTGTGCGTTTTCCCTCAGTTAGTGTTACAGTTTTATTAAGTAAATGAATTTATACTTGAAAACCGGTTTGTGTAAAAATATTCTACGTATTATTAATTCGTATTCAATTATAAAAAATACATGTATTTTATTAAGTAAATGAATTTATACTTGAAAACCGGTCTGTGTAAAAATATTGTACGTATTATTAATTCGTATTCAATTATAAAAAATACATGTATGTTCAATACATGACTGAGTTATAACTGTGTGCACGTCTACTCGTAGGTACGTCTTGTGTGTGGATAATTTTTGAATACATTAGACATTACATTTTTTTTTCTTTATAAATTTACTAGCAGCTGATTTGGAATTAGCCTTGGTACTTACGTCCACTATTGAATAAAAGTCTTTTCTAATGATCGCCACACGGAATAACTGTAAGTTCCTGCATCCATCGTTTGCTCGCAACCTTAATAAACTAAATTAGTTTTATTCGTTTAATTGGTTTAAAATTAACAATTAACCTGTTTAATGGGCTCGCAACGCATTAAAATGATCCCACAGAGTTTACTGCAAATATTTTCTGCTTCAGTGACGATATCGGTGAGTATTAGTGATATGCACTTCGATGGATGGTGGTGCAAAAGATGAGCGATCCAACAGTTACTGGACTAAATTCATTTGCACGGAGCACATTGTTTCGCAATCTCAACCTCTCCGGAGATCTCCCAGAATCAATTAACTGCTCTGAATATGATGACTTGTAATAGTAATGTACAGCCGAACCAACTAAAATATTTGCAATGTTTCTTAGTAATAATACACTATTTGCCAATAAGTAGAAATATCTAAGAAATATTCACGGGTGCATTTCACAAACGCGACGCAAAAACTGTTTGAATCATATAATGTGAACGCAAAGTCCGGCTCAAAGGACCTAGGAACTGTAGCGCCCTCTATAATAGTAACACTAAACCGTGAGTTATTGAACGGCGAATCCAACCCGTCGAGCGCCATTTGTTGATTCATGTTTTACACTATATTGATGTATTTGTATTTCTCTCTCATTGCTAAGTTACTCGTATGTACTAAATTTTTATTTTATCGTCGTAAAAAAATCTATTTTATTATATGTTGCGTAACGCGTGTATCGGCCGGCTGCTATTTATAAGTGGAGGCTTAACCGATTCGTGACTAGTATCTTGGTGATCGCAGCCACATAAGAATTCTGCCGCCTGATCTCTGATGAATGTAAATTGTGTTTATCTATGACATCTTTTTTCTTTTACTAGGTATTTTAATATTCGAGAGGAGTGCTGAAGGACTTACAGTGTAATCCTGGCGCCTCTTTGTGCAGTCTCGCTGTGTTATTATTGGTCATTGTGGAGTCACGGTTTTTAGAACTTCTACATAAAATTCTCTTCACAACAAAAACAGGTTCACACTCCAGTCTCGATTTGTTCCAGTGCGCTCGGTCTTCAACATGTTCAGTGATGAGTACATTCGCCTCCATAACGTTCCTAGCCCGTGACGTCCAGCCGTGGTTACCCTTGGCACACGTTGCCCTCGGGGAGTCTGCTACATCACGGACGCATAATTCGTGATAATTCAAAAGCGATTTATTGATCTAATAAAAGAACAGATATTTAATCAATTATTTCATAATTTAATTTTCCTCACACACATTTTTTAGCAGTATTGCACCGGTATTGTAATAGTATTATTGATGAAATAAACTTGAAATAAAGAATAAATAATAAATTGGTTGAGATAGACCATGGTAAGGGCATTATACAATCAAAAAAAAAATCAAAATCACAATTAAAGTTAAGGTCACACTAATTTTTGTTGTTATAGACCAGAGGTCCTCAAACTTTTTGTCTTGTAGACCACTTATGTTTTTCACTTTTGGATAGACCCCCAAAGGGTAGTTTATATAATATTGTTGTAAATTTTTTAACTTCAAATGTGTTTTTGGCAGTTGGCGTGGACCCCCAGGTCATCGTCGACCCCCGGGGGTCGATATAGACCACTTTGGGTATCAGTGGTCCAGACGAGGACGCCTACCGCCCGTAGAGGTTCTGACAAACCCCTCTTCGGGCAAAGCCCGCGGGTAGATTTTGGTCAAACTGTAACAGTTTTAAGGGTAGCCGTCCACAAAACCTAGTACATAATAATAACACAGTAATCCGTATAATTTCACGCGCACTGATCCAGTGCCAAACTAGGATTCCCTGCACCTCGGGCACTAGACAACGATATACACACTTATATAGATATACTTGATCTCTCGAACCTCTTGAACCTTAACGGTAGCTAGTGAAACAGGGATCAAGCTGTATCTTCAATTCTACTGGACCGATTTTGATGAAACATACCGCAGTATTTAAACCTTTAAGATTTAAACTTTTATGACTGTAACATTTTTAACTAAAATCTACTCGCTGGTTTTTGTGTGAAGCCCGAAAAAACAAACAAACAAACATCGACGGATTTTGTTTCAGAAGCCATTAATTAGTCGATCTGAGTAGTTTGATTTTAAATATCTTTGATTTTAGAAAATTTGAGATTTAACAATTTTATAACAGTGTAAGTGGTCGACTACAACATAATGCCCTGCATGAGCACGGCACCCTCCCGTAGGACCGCAGTCGCGTGGGCCCTGCCCTGGTAATGTGCCACACTAATAAATCCACCATGTCACTGTTGCATGCGCATGTTGTCGCCGGCCGCGCGCAGCCTGGCCGCCCGCGCCGCATGAACGGATCGTCCTCCGCACAAGTGTGCCGCGCGGCAGAATGACATTTCCGTAACATTAGTACAGGAGACGTGGCAATAAAAAATCATTACTAAAAAAAATAACAAAAACCCCACTGTATGTAAAATGTAAACTCGTTATAATTTTGATACATACATATATGTACCCAGTGTCACTCGCACAGTTAAGACGAGCCTAACGACACCTGTCGAGCTGAATCCATTAAACCGTAAAAGTGTGCCGAAGAAATGTACATACATACATACACTCGAAAAACATAACCCTCCCTCTGGCGCAGTTGGGTAATTATTCAGTCTCATAACAAAATCTATCACTCAGAGCTCCTTTGAAGCCATAATGGAATCACGTGAGTGATTTAGCACTTGTGGCCTCGGGGCGCTTCCGTCGTCCGGAGCACTTGGGCCATTAGATCCTCCTCAGCCCTTGTGTAATGGCGGTGTTTGTGCAAAGTTCCCAAACACGGCGTAATTGTATAGCGCGGTGGCGCTATACGGCGTTTCGCTGGGACGACTCGTTGGCCGAGTTCCCCGCTGGCGGGAATGACAAAGTACCCGAGTTGTTTGTGTCATTAATATCACGACACGGTTCGTGCGCAGTACGAGGGTATATTTTTCGGCATTATTTTCAAACAAATTGTGTAAGAATTTTTTTTATTAGGTAATACTCATTGTCAATACATACATAAAAGACTGTATATAAATTTTTGTACTCGTCTGCGACGGTCCACTCCGAGGCCCGGGTTCACCCGGGGTTCCCTCGCGCAAGTCGCCTCTTCTTGGCTTGGTCCAGCCAAGATGGCGAGCGCTCTTCGCGCTCGCCATTCCGCCCGGTGGAGCTGTAAAAGCTGTCAAGGCTAACAGCGATCTCATGCCGAAAAAAAAATAGAGTTTGCGGTATACGCCGCTCGCAAAAGGACACTCCGACGAAAATGCTGCCCGGGGCGGTTGACAGCGATTAACTCATTCGTTTAATTTTATCCATTTAAAAAAAAACAGAATGGTTTTTTTTATAAAAAGTCCCTGTATAATGCCATAGAGACTGAATTTTTAATATGTTTATATGTCAACCAGCTTGAAAAACGTCGAGAAAACGGCGTTCAAAATTTTGCAGAAAGATTTCAATACACGAATTAAACTTTTAATTAGTTTTTGTTTTTTTTTTACTGTTGGTCAGCTGTTCCTGGACCATACAGCATCTCGTCAGCATCCAGAGACTCCAGCACAGCGCGGCCCGACAGCAGGCCCGTCCGAGCCGCACGCGCGTCGCTCAGCGCGCTCGTGCTCGCGGTTTCACATAAAATGCTGTATCTCCGTCAGTTTTATGAATTTCTTTAAACATTAACAAACGCGTCTTTCGGAAAATAAAAAAAAATGAGATTTTTTTACAGTGGTGTTGAGTATTGGTTTAAAACTTCTGGTAACGCCGGTCGCTTTACGTTAAAATAATATTT
>WUAW01038169.1:7663-18373 GCA_017165845.1 Thaumetopoea pityocampa | reverse complement strand
ATATCATAAAATCAATATGCCGCTATTACCATAATTATACATATTTACAGCAGACCCACACTACCTGTCAATTCAATGGTTTTTTTTCTTGTTGACCCAGGGTGACATTTTATGATCGTTAGCGGTCGGACATCGAATTCTGGCCTATTTTATTATATTAAATGTTCTTGTGACGGAAGGCCGTCTTATTAAGTCACCTTCAACGTCACAAGAACATATCTGCAATTACTTATGATGATAAAACATAAGATGTGAGATTTAATTAAGACGGTTAACAGTAACTTCCGTTATAAAAAAAAATATTTGAGCTTTTTTGTTACGGACATATAATTAAAAGATTATATGACAACGATAAAAAGCAAAAATTAATGATAGTAACGACAGAAGGAAGGATTTTGCTTTGAAATGAGAATTGCTTTTAGTTGCAGATGACCTTTATAGCAAGCGTTACCGGATAATAGTGGCGAGTGCGGTGTGCACTTCAGCTGTTGAGATGGAAGGAATTGATGTGAAAGCGGGTGTGATAGGAAATTGACGTAGCGAATGAGCATGCGGCACACCTGATGGTAAGTGGCTGCTGCCATTAATAGGCAACTACAGCATCCATGTGTATACGTACATATTATGCATACAAGCATGTACCATTTTATGTGTAGAAGTATAGATGAAATACATTCCATACACGCTGTTTCCGTAACATTCTACGTATAACCTTGAAGGAACCAAATTTACTAACGAGAGGGCACTTGGGGTTACTCAGCTGCCCAGTTTCATCGACAAACGTTTGTAATGGTCGCGCTATGTGCATTGAATAACGCTCTCGCGTTTGCCGCACTGTGTCATGTTGAGTGCTTCAGAAAACGCTAAACGTGAATTTCATCATCATCATATCAACTCACAGATGTTCACTGCTGAGTATAGACCTCTTCTAATAATCGCCACACTGAGCGACTAAAAGCCGCCTGCATTCACCTATTGTCTGTAGCCAAGTTATCTATCCACCTTGTCGGGGGTCGACCCACAACACATTTTCCGGTTCAAAGTCATCACTTTAACCCATCAGGAGCCCAACCTCTATCTATGCGAGCTATGTGCCCCGCTCACTGCCACTTCAGGTTTGCAATCTTTTGAACACCCACATCGGTGACTCTGGTTCTTCTGTGGATAACCTCATTTGGCTGGCAGATTGCAATTAAGATATAAAGATTGCGCTAGCGTGCTATGGCTGCTTTCGAAATTGATGTTACTTATTAGGAGAAACTCGCTGTTAACGGAGATGGTTAGCGCATTAAAGAGGGCGACGGTTGCAAGCTGGATGATATTGCAATCTGGTTTGTTCGGTTAGGATATAGAGGTGCAGTGTGTCGCGGTGCTAACTTATCACACGAATCTATTCTCCCATGTTCACTTTGCGATTGACGGTACTTGTCTCGTATTGGTCTATATAACTACGAAAGGAGTTGTCTCCAAAGACAATGGATATACTACAAGACTTATCATCTATCACATATACATATATATGGAGGGCATTCATTCACTCATATTCATTTTGTTATACCGTGTTCTAAAACTGCTTAATCAAAATTACATTAAAATTTTTAAGTCAGTCAACAAATGTATTTAAAATTACTTTAAAATCAGACTGGGTATATTTTAAAATAAGAGAGATTATAGTACCACAAGTGTATACTGATTTTTTTTTTAATAAATAAGCCGTGATCATCTACTGGTATGACTTTGAATGCCAAGTCTTAAATTTACAGTTCGTATTCAACCTATGATTTTTCGAAATTATAATGATTTTTTTTATTATGATAAAACAGTAATTAAGTAAAAAAAAGGACATCTTAAGGATACCTATATGCCTGAGAGATTTTCTTAACGGCGTGCGAAGTCTGCCAGCTCGCATTAGGCCGGCGTAGTGGACTCGATTACCCTTTATTTACATGTTAGAAATGCTTTACGCATACCGTTGCGTCGCAGGCTTCGCGTACAGGTTAAGTGCGCGTTGCACCCACTTAAACCTAAACGGCGTCCGTCTTTGGCCCTTGTAGTCGACCACGGGAGTTACGCGAGCATATGTTCACAGTGCGGGCGGGCTTGGTTCGTTCACAGACGTTGCACAGACTTCTTCTAGTTGTGTAGGAAGTTTTGCTCCCCGATTCCTTCTTGTGGGGGTATGTTGGACGCAGCGCATCGCCTCCACGAGCATGCCTCTATTCGAGCGTCGGATAGCCCTCTCCGCCGCTCGCAGGTTACATCCTAGTGTGGAACAAATCCATATGGGTCCTACAACCACGTCCTGGTAGTGGACTATAACACCATCCTCCAGATGATCGCCAGCGGACTGGACTGCACATATGTGTCCCATTGCTGCACAACCTCACATGGGGTGGAGCAGCAATCAGTAATAAAAATTAAATAAATATTTTTTGTTAATATTTTTAAATGTTGACTTGAACTATCATGTAGTTTAATATTTTTACAATACGTTCATTTCACGTATACTTGGAATATAAATGTAAAGTTTTTATTTAAATAGCCTTGAAAATTATGGTTTATAAGTAGAAATTCTATCTATCGAACCAAAAGTAAACATAAACGATTATGAGATTTGGAATTAATAGAAATAATATTCACAATATGTATTTGCGTTTTCAGTTACAGAACCTCAACGGAACGATACTTAATGCCTACATTTATAGAAACATCAAAGAACCATTACAGAGTCCTAAACTAACAAACGATTAGAATTTATTTCTTGGTCCAGTGTCGGCTTGGAGCTTAACAAATAAACGTTTTGTGAAAACCTAATAGGCCCTTGGGTGAGTATTACTATTGGTTCCCAAGAAAATGCAAAAAAAAAATCCAAAAAATGAAGAATGCAACTTAATAAGCCAAAGCTTAGAAAAGTCATTATCGTGTTCGAAAGATGTCGAGTTCTATTTTTGTCTCTATTATTCCAAAACTATGAAAAGGAATACTTAATGAGCAAGCGCAACTAGGAAAATGAATATAAAATATGTATATTCAACAAACATCGGAATCGAGTCATCATTTAATTTTTTTTTTCAATAAATATTATTTGTCTGAAATCAATCATTCTGTATACACGAGAGTGGTCGCTTATAAAAAGTTTGTGCGCATACTGATCGCGTTCACAATTACTATGGCGAACGAACAGCTGCTTACCAACTTCTTCGACTTACTAATGAACTACCGCCCGAGTTACGGTATAATGTTAACCACAAATAATGTAATTAATGTTGAAATTACATTAAAAACTTTCTTTTCGCGTAATATTATATGATAGTATTTCGATGTTGTTATCATCGTCCCCAGTACACATTCGTCCCCATTACACACGGACATGAACCCCTTCTAATCAGGAGGGGTATTACGCCTTAGTCTACCATGCTAGTGCCAGGTGGTAGACTTCACACTCCCATGCGGACATGCAGTTTTCCTCACGATGTTTTCCTTCTCCGTTAAGTGCATTGGTGTCTATAATGTAGAACAGAGACCCTCAAACTATTTGTCTTATAGACCACTTGTAATGTTTTTCACTTTTGGGTAGACCCCCAAACCGTAGTTAATATGATTTTTTTCTGAATTTATTAACTTCAAATGTGTTTTTGACAGTTGGCGTGGACCCCTTGCACGTCATCATCCTCCCCTGGGGGTCGATATAGAGACCACTTTGGGTATCAATGATGTAGAACCTACATGGTTTAGAAATAACTCAGTACTACGCGACCGGAATCGAACCTACAACCTTTTCATTACAAGCCGTATTTGGTATCACCATTCCACTAATGTACTTGTGCCATCAATGCAGTTTCAATGTATTTAGCATTAACAAAAACCTTAGTAGATTCCTAATGCTAGGTGAATACTTTTTTTATTTGAATACGATAATGAATGAAATAAAAGCTTGATAAAAATATTCTTCTTACACTGGCATACATTCGATATACATATATGCTTTTATTGAAGACATATGAATAGAGGTGATTTCAAATGACCGATTGCCGTCTAACTTCAGTTCCATAATGGCTACTACGATCATTGTCATTAAAAAACCGGCCCAAGACGACTGTTATATACGCTTTATGAAACGGAAAAGTTGTGTTTTCTTCCTTCAGGCCTCCTCTAATGATCGCCACACCATCCGACTATGAGTTCCCTGCATCCACCGATTGCCTGCAACGTTAATTAAATCATTGTCCACCTAGACTGGGGTTGACCCGCACTATGTTTCTGCTACGAGATCGTCACTCCAACACTACGACACTAACGCCCATCCATTCTGTAAACTATCTGCGCCGCCCAATTCAGTTTTTCAATACTTTGAGCTACATCTGTATATCATCAAGTAAACATTCTTTCATTCGATTTTCTGACATTCGCATTATTTATGCGCAATTCAGCTATTGTTCCCTCAACTTTCGCAAGTTACGTAATAAATTCATTTAGTAGAAATAGGTCTTCTAGAGCGTCGCAGTGCGCCGCGCCGTAGCGTTGACGTGGCGACACAGCGGCGCGCGGCCCGCACGCGATCACCGACCGCATAACGACTACGCTCACAGTATCATTGCGGATAACAAGACTATTAATATGGTTTCCATGTCATTCATATACTCATAAAACACATTGTGGTTTCCGAGAGGGCGTCAAAAAAAAGCGAAACAAATGTGATACTGCGGTGCGTTCCGTTCGGGTATCTTACAGGCCTTTGTTGAGTGAAATGAGGCCATCGCAGGAGCTTTTTAAGACCGCCTTGTGGGCGGTTTGGTTGAATCCTTAAACGATCGAAATCATAAATTACTTTTCGTTTTGTTCATACAGATGACTGAATTTTATAGATTTATTATAAATACTACGCGCAATACGTTTGTTAGATACACTGTAAGTTTTTTTTTACTTTTAATTGTCACATACAAACATAAAAAAGTGGTGGCAGACACAACTCACGGCCAGAAGGACGTGACTTCGATTCCAGTTTCTTATTCACTCCACTCTTCACTGGGTTATTTCTAATTCATGTACGGTCTAAATTGTAGCCACCAATGTATTATACTTAACGGAGAAGGAAAACTACGTGAGGAAACTTGCATGACCGCATGCGTGTGTGAAGTCTACTAACCCGCACTAGGCCAGCGTGATAGACTACGGCCTAATCTCTCTCCTGATTAGAGGGTCCGTGCCCGTGTAGTGGAGATGAATATGGACTAGGCACGATGAATCACAAGCATTATGCATAATTTTAATTTTCTGTAGTATTTTCATGTTTTCTTAAAGAATCATAATGGACTAGGGGAAAAAATTAACAGGGAAATCAAATAAAGATAGGCAGAAGAAAAATTTATACTATAATAATATCATTGCTCTGTATTCATATAGCGTGGCATGCTTTAACTGAAGGTACACAGGCCCTAAGATATACTGTTAAAAGTATCGAAAAAAGATTACATTTAAATAATATCACCCCAGCGATCACTTCGCCTACTCGTGAATGGCAATTGGTTTCATGAAATCTGGCCTCCTGGGCGCTTAGTAATCAAGCCAAGGAATGTTCGATTCAGACAAAGATTCCTTTTTGCAAGGACTAAAAAGATTCTTATCATGGAATAAATTGCTGTTACGGGTAAGAGAAAATTACAGTTTGCGATCGGCGAGCCATATTATCGATAGTACTAGCTATTATATGCTGTAACTTATTTAAATTAAGACATACATGCCTACTTATTTTTATTATTTTATCTGGTCATATTGCCGTGACTGCATATAGAACAGGTAAGTACATTTTTTATTTTTATCTTTTATCTCGGGAAAAACGTATATAAAAAACGATAAATGACGAAGATAAAACGATGTTCAGTTTTTTTTTAGAATAATAATTATTCATTGCCTTTAGAAAGGTTTATTAGTCAAAATAAATAAATTATAACATTGTCTCCTTTTTACCAGATTGTGGCGAAGCAAAAAGGAGGGTTATTATTTAAATAAATATATATATTTAGTAGCTGAAAAAAATTGTTCAATTGTGCCGTTCTAATTTTAAAAATTTAATAATATTGTGTGGCCGACGTTGCAAGGTTATTTCGATGAAGTGTCAAAGGTAGCCCGTTAAATTTTAGATCAAAAATTCGTTTGTTCTTTATACCTGAGTAAAATAATGGGTTTTGTAATCTATTAAATTAAATTAAATATTTTTATGGGTTTTTAATTCGAGCATTTTAGACCGTTGAATCTCTTAAAAATCTATCTCACAGAAATGTAAAGTGTACTCGACATAGTATATCGACGCTTGAAAGGTAATAGGGTATAAGCGACAAAAACCAAATTGTTCAGGAAAGCAGTTTAAAGCTTAAACTGCAGAAAAATGGGCAAAACTTTTTTATTTATTGTCATATCGTGAAAATGAAAACAGCTCTATAACTAAGAAAAATAAAAGCATTAATTGGCAAATTATTTATTTATTTGATTCAGTGTTATGTGGTTTTATGTCGCTTAAATAAATTGATCTTGTTTAGATCAATAAATTGATTGAGTTCTTTTTTGGACATAAGTGACAAAAAAAGTCATTGTAGAACCATGAGAGTAAGCACATTCGAAAAAGCGGACAATTTTAAGTAGGATGGCATACATAACTCACTTTTCGACCATTATGTCGATTATTATCTTTCAACCGTCGATATGTATAGCTTGCAGACAGCTCACAGTCACTCAATGTAGCGATCATTTAATTGGCCTTTAATCCCTATAATCCAGCGGGGGACGTGTGTTGGCTTATATGATGATAATAAGTACGTCAACTAAAGGAAAACTGTTGAAGTAACATCTACTTGCTATATATTATAGGTAAAGAAGTAGATTCTAAATTCAACTTCAAAACGGTGAAATTCGAAAGGTATTCCCCTAATCGTTTGAATATGAGCGAAACACTCGAAACTCGACCGGTTACAACTAAATGTGGTTGCAATTAAATCAACCCAGTTAAGTGTAGCCGTACGAAGCAAATCTCGGCAAGTGGCCGGCTTCATAATTTCATAATCTTAATGGCCACAGCTCGCTACGTAAAGTGGAGGAATTTAGTGAGGTACCCTCCCCCCGGGGCCAAACACTTTGCTGACCGTATCTTACATCTGTGCTAATAATGGGGATAAAGGCGGGTCGGTTTTTGAGTACGTTTTGTGCGTTTTTCTTGTTGTTATTACTGTATTTATAATATATTTTATGTTATTTTTCTTTTGTTACTTTTTGTGCATTTTCATTTTGATTTGACTTTGTTCTAACCCTATGCGTTGATCAGTAGAATATAATCCGGCTAGAGCTTTAGGCCCTTAGACAGTAGCGGGACCCTTTTCACTTTGTAAAAAAACCTCCAAAACTTAAGAGACCAAAATTTAATGGCGTCGAGTTGAGCCCCTCCTTAAAAAGAGGCTCTTACCTAAAAAGTACCTTAAATTTATCGCCAACATCATCACCTCTAGTCCATATTCGTCCTCACTATAGGGGCACGGCCCTCCCCTGATCAGGAGGATGCTTAAGCCGTAGTATACTGCGCTGGCTTAATGCAGGTTGATAGGTTTCACACACCTTAAATAAAAAAAACTTTTGCTGTAATAATACCAATACTATGTCACTGTTAAAATTTCATTTTTTTATCTGTCAAAGTGCTGTCGCTCACCCGCAGAGCCACATAAACTAAAGGGCGTCTCGATTGCACCGTCATTAAATCAATTTACATATAGTGGCGGCCGTGACGTGCTCCGCGAGACAGAAAATCGCACAAATAACTTTTCGAACTCGGCTGGATGTTGTCGTTCTCGATGGAGCGCCGAGAACTGTTAATTTCATTGATTTCATTTATTTACTGTAATGTTTCTCTTTTATGGAACTTTTTATGGTATTAATTTGTGGTATTGTGAAGCTTAGAAGCTTCATTAAATCTGTGCTTGCTTGAAATTTGTTGCGCGCTTTGTCAGTATAAGCCATGAAAGTAAAAAGCCAAGTTTTTATAAAATAATATTTTTATAATGCACGTCTATGCACGACTGCACAGTTGGCACAATGGTTTAAGCGTCCACTGCGCTGTCGAGTGCTGTGGGTTCGATTCCCACACGGGACAACAACTTTGTGTAATCCACAAATTGTTGTTCTGAATCTGGTTGTTCTGTGTTTCCGTTATTTGAATGTTTGTAAAATCCCCGCGACACAGGAATTAACCCTAATGCGGGAGGTGTCTATATAAAAAAAAAATTATAATATGATAAAATGTGTCACAGATGTTTGTCTAGATCAAAGGTTCCCAGACTTTTTTTTCTCATAGACCACTTTCAAAAGTTAGCTGGTTCCGGTGGACCCCCTGCAGCCACATTTCTATCATATTCCTAATACTCGACAAAAATGTGAAGATTAGATCTAACTATGGAAATTTGCGTACGCCAACGTAGACCCCCATCGAGTCTCCCGCGGACCTCTGGGGGTCCACCTCGACCACTTTGGGAACTAAGGGTCTTTCTTAAAGGAACAAAACAATTTTTAAAGCTTAAAAATTATGTATGGGGGTCATAAAAATTTTAGAAATGTTAAGGTGGGGATGGCCTAAAAAGATTGGGAAACACTGGTCTAGATAGATAATACGGTTCGATATATGACAGAAATTATTTCTTAATCTCAAAATTTAAAGACATTTTTACTAAAATGAATATACGGATAATAATGCTACTAGAGACTTTCTTGGGACATCTTTTCTATGGCCGTGCCATTATAGGTTCTTCACGGCAGTTATTATGTACTCTGAAACTATTTGAGGAATCAGGTATGTAGGAGGAATTAATGTGTAGCACAGCAAAATGGGGAGCAGTGTGGTTCAGATAAGTCAGAGCTAGTTACTACAACCATACTGCGCTCCATTGGGAACGCATAACAGATACTCTACTTATAATATTATTTAAAAGTTCCATCTCAATCGTTACAGTAATTCAAAAGAAATGGATTATTATTTAAAACTTATTAATTTTTAAGCTCTTAAAGATTTTTCGTTAAATGAAATGAAACATTAAGAATTAAACGTCTCCAAACTTCAAAATTTCCAATTTTGATAGTATAACCCAGCTTTAGTAACTAGATTCCAGTACTTAAATCATATCAGAAGCCCGCAGGCGTTTTGAACGACTGTGACACAAGGTTAACCATTGACAATTTCTATAACTTATATTAATATACAAGCTTATTTTGTACAAAGAGAAAAGCTGAAACGCCCTAAATAGATTTTAATTTAGGAATATGGTTAGAAAAAAATTAAAGTGCAAATATTTTGTGCCAGTGATATTGCGTGATTTATTTTTATCCAAAACTGTTATTACTGGTCACGACCACACCGAAGTGACCGTAACGGCTCAGAAGGACACTGTATTGTATACAATAACAGGCATTAAGTAATAATAAATAGCCTAGATGAATATTGGCGCCGTGAATGAATAAATGCCAAGCCATCTATCAGCTGACAAGAAATATAAAACATAATATCTGTACGCGTTAGACATTACATTTTTACGGCTAAATTTACAGTGTAACATTTTCGTAGCGATCTCTTAATTGCAAAAGCCCTGAACGAAATACAACTTAAAACATTTTTATATATTACTAGCTTTTCCCCGCGGTTTCGCTCGCAATAATATCGGTTTTCAGTTACATGGAAAATTGCGACAGAATCATAGATTTATATAAAAAGCCTAAGAACCACTTTTACTTACTCTTTTGTTAAGGTACGAGGGGTCACCCTCGTACCTTAACGGCGGCTACTAAAGCAGGGATCAACATGTAACTTCAATTCTACGAGTACTAGATCGATTTTGATGAAACATGCCGCATTATTTAAGTTGGAATAGTATCTTTAATATTGTAATAGTTTAATCAAAATCTACTCGCTGGTTTTTGCGTGAAGCCCAAACAAACAAACAAACAAACATCGACGGATTTGGTTTCAGAAGCCCTGAATTAGTCGATCTGAGTAATTTGTTCTTAAATATCATTGATTTTTGAAAATTTGACAAATAACAATTTAATAATAGTATAGATATGGCTAACTGATTCTTGTGGTCATTCTAAATAAACTACTTTCAGATTTCATCAACGTCATTATCATCACCAGCCCTGGAACGTTCACTTCTGGATACTCGTATTGGTCCTTTTCCTTAAAAAGAAGCGAATTGCCATAATCTCCACGCTTGGCAAGTATCGTGGAGATCACAACAGACTTTAATGAATAACAGGATAACGTCGCTACTCGTTATGTCGGTTACCTTCCGGTGCCGTATCAGGTTTACACTATACAAAAATAACCTTGTAGTTGGTTGGTTTATAAGAATCAAAACATGATAACTGATTATGATCTTTAAGTGGTGGCTGTGACCCTGATTTCTGTACCAATTAGTCCCGGGTTCGAATCCTGTCCCTACGGACAAACTTTATGTGAGCACGAATGTTTGTACCTGAGTTATGGATGTTTATCTATACACGTATTAAAATGTATCTGTATTATTATTTATTTATTTATTTATTCACAATATAAAAAATTAAAAGAAACAAAGTCCACAAAACCAATTTAATCGGTTTGACTGCGGAAAGACATCGCACTCAGATCTTAACAATAACACAAACAACAATAATCTCATACATAACAATACTCAAACCCGCGCA
>WUAW01038166.1:8534-24280 GCA_017165845.1 Thaumetopoea pityocampa | reverse complement strand
AATTCGATTGGAGAGGCCTATGTTCAGCAGTGGACAGCTATGGGCTGAAATGATGATGATGATGAGCCATTGATTTACAAGAAGCTCTTCGTAAAAGTCATTTTGCTTCGTTTTTAGAAAGATTTTCAGTGGACAAAACTGTTCAAATATTAGGTCAATTCATTCAAACTTGAGCGAGTGTTTTTAATTATTTTATTGAAATGATTAGTAATAGAAAATTAATACATACTAATTCTGCAAGTACTTTTGTCTCAATCGCACGAGTCCAGCGCTCCTCAAACTTCTGTACAGCTGTATATATGCCTGCGGCATTACCCTCCTCTATTTTTCTGGCCATATATACTTCAACTCCTCCCAAGACTAGAATGTCGTACCACGAAGATTATTCTTTAAAATGGCAAATTAACCGTAATCGCAAGGCATAAATAAGATCGGGCGAGTAGGGGAGATGAGCCCACTCCATAATTCCGCTTGTCACGAAAAAGTCCTTGTTAATATTCGTATGGTGTGATGTTGCATTATCGTGCACGATCATTATTACCCTCTTGTAGTTATTTTCAGAAAGTCAAAAATCAATATTCCTAAATCGGTCAATCGATTACTGAAAAACGAACATTGTAACTGCCTGACAGTAATAAATACAAGTGCTGCAGTTAATTTCGTAATAACAAATCGATAGTCAAGTTTGAATGAATTGACCCAATATCGACAATTATTATTATTTTGTCTCCCATTAAATATAAAACAGTATTATATTGTGGAAATATACCCAGCTCCTCATTTTGCTTCGACAACAAGCATTTTAACCGATTACATACAAATATTATTTCCATAAAATGCTAGTGTTGAAATGGTGTGTTTTGAAATTGTTTGAAAATTATAATTTGTGCATGAGGGCGTTATGTGTTGTTATCGCATTCGAATTTACGAGTCCGTGATGCGGCGGAAAACCTCCAGAAGGGTCGATTGAGGCACTTGGGCTGTATGGCGGAGTGGGCACACCCCTCGGTAGAAGATGCCTGGATGCGGTGGTCTTGGAAGTACGATCTCGTATCTCGTGATGAACCGCTGGTTAGATGCCGTTAGCAAGGACATATTAGGCCAATGGATTCACCACTGAGGACATAGAAAGTGGAGCAAATGCTCCACTTAGCAACCCTTTTGAAGTTTTCTTGTCCTTGGGTCGCCAACTAATTCGCCAATTTATCCCTTTATTCGCCAATATATTGTTTTAATAGAGACTAAAATGTTGCATCATCAGAATCGGTTAAGCGAAAGATAAGTTATGATGTCGCAAATTCAAAAAGTGTGTTTCACTGACACTACGTGGTCGATTTTAATCTATCTATACTATTATAAAACTGTTAAATGTCAAATTTAGTAAATCAAAGTTATTTAAAGGATGGAAACTACTCAGATCGACTAATTAACGGCTTCTGAAACCAAATCCGTCGATGTTTGATTGTTTGTTCGAAATTCATGCAAAAGCAAGCTGGTAGGTTTTGGTCAAATTGTTACAGTTTTAAAGGTACTTAAATACTCCGGCATGTTAAGGTATAAGATTTCAAGTAAAGGTGGTTCTTGCCCTTTTTAAAAAAATCTATAATTGTTTCGGGATTTCCCATGAGGCGAAAAACCGACATGCATGTGGGTGGAGCCGCGGGCAAAAGCTAGAACTTTATACTGCTAGAGAGCTTAGCAATACAAAGCCTACTAAGCTGTTTAATCGCTTAGTAAATTAATCCGCCTGGACGCGCCCGCCGGTCCGGTTCAAACTCGGACACTTTATAAATGTGCCGGTCCCCGGTCCGCGGCGGAACACATCAGTTTGTCCGTCACTTGGCGCGTATTTCCGACTCGAAACAATTCCAGATGAAATATTTTTAAGGGATATAATATTAATCTAAGTCTTATGTAATTAAAATAATATATATTTTTTCTAAACAAATCTACTTTGTTTTCCTCACATCAAATTTATAAATATACATACATACACTCACGTCGATATCCAATAGAGATAGGCAGAGACCACAGTTCGCCACGTACTATGATCCTGACATGCCTGTCTCGCCTCATCTACATCCATACATCTTTTCATACAATTTCGTCGATTAAGTGTGCTACGAACTTAACCGTGTCAAAACAAGTTGTTGATTTGATCAAGATGGGTTTTTTGGAAGTGTCCTTTTCAGACTCTTCCTTGACTTGCCCGGTATATTCGTTTCGTAATGTATAAAAATATATTGCATTAATTTTAAAAGTAACAGTTCTGACTGCAGCAGTACGAGTATTGTAAACCTTTTATAGAGCAGTTTGTTGTGAGATACCTTCATAATAATTGGTTACTCTATCTCTTACCGTGGTTACCAAAAGAACTAAGGTATACCCTAGGGTCATGAACAGCATAGAGAGATAGATAGATAACTCTTTATTAACACGCCAAAAACAATTAATTACAAAAGAACAAAAAAAAATACGAAAAGTGTTACAACGGGCGCCCTCATCGCTAAAAACGATCTCTTCCAGACAACCTTTGGATGGAGAGTATTGATAAGTTTTTGCCAACAGTATATCAAAATAATGAATTAATTTAGTTAAATAGTTTACAATGGATAAGATATGGTACTGCGGTTCTAATTGCTGACAGTAGCATTAACCAGCGATTTAAAGAACGCCATTTCACCCGGAGTCAAAGAGTTTCCTTTCACTTAAGCGCACATTACTCAGGGTGGAGTAGTGGAGACATTATAAATTACTCAGGGTGTAGGTGTAGTAAGGTACATTATAAATTTATGAGTTATTTATTAGTTAAATAGATACATAGACAGGCAGTCGTATGTATCACTATTCTATTATAGCGAGATGATTATGACCCGTGATGACGTTGATGATTACGTCACCAGCTATAGGATCGAAATTTGGCAGCAGTGGCAGTATCGGAAACGGGAAGATCGTTCGACGAGACGGGTGTTATGTCTGGCGGGGCCTGCCACCGCCCCGACGGTTGATGTCGGGACGTTGTATATACGCTAACTTGCTATTAAGTTTCATTAGCGTCATTCAGAATTCTAATGTCGTCACTCAAGAGCTGCGCCAACTTTTCCTCAACAGCATCCCCATCTTCATGCGTGGTACTGTGCAGTGAAGTGGGTTATTATAGTTATTATATTAATTAAAATTGTTTAATATCAAATTTTGTAAATCAAAGATAATAAAAAATCTGATATCAACTAATTAAGAGCTTCTGAAACAAAATTCGTCGGGCGGGCGAAGCCGCGGGCTAAAGCTAGTATTATTATTATAAGTCAATTACTTCTCACTACTGGGTAAAGGTTTACCCACACCGACTCCACTCATACCTATTTGATGAATTTGGAGGCTAGGAAGCTAGATTCCATACAGTGTTTTCCTTCATCTGAAGTAAGTGACATACAAATAAGGGTCCCAAAAGACATGGAGTTTAAGTGATATCTAAAGATAAATGGATTTAAGTATAATGAAAGGGCAAAATAATAACACTTTCAATGGGCATGAGATATGGCTGAGTAATAGGATACAAGTTAATCCATTACGTACGAGGAACATGCCGAAATAAATAAGATACTATTTATTCGTTTAATGATTCTGTCAAATTATACACCTGCTTTTAGGTTATTTGCTTAGAAATTTGAAATGAAACACCGAAATATATTTCTTTTAGTTTTTATTTTCCAGAAATAATCGGACAGATTATGAATATAAAAAAGAAATTACAGCTGCAAGAATGTTTTGAACTTTTAGCCATAGCTTTTGGTGATTCTCCTTTTTGCGAGCTACAGTTTCAATTGGTTTGCTAAATATAAAAGCTTTTATGATAAGGCGAAATCAGGTTGGGCACCAACAGTCGTTATTCAAGAAAATGTTCAAGTTCTCGAAAAACATATTCGTAATAACCGATGAATTACATATAACTAGATCTTGAGCGAGAACTGGGCATTGGATCAGCAGTTTTGCAGACTATTGTTCACTGACAACTGCCTCTCCACGAGCGTTGTTTGAGATGAGTTCCGCACAAATTTAACGATGAGCAGAAAGAACGCCTGTGGACTGGGTAAATGTATGATAGATGAATTCGACACTCGTGGGAAAAAAGTTTATGATATACTAACTGGTGACAAAACAATGATTCTAAAACATAGTGACAAAATTATTGGTTGGGTGTTTTAAAGATGAGTCGATTTCAACGAAATGTCGTGCACGAAGCACACCGAAACATCGCGTCATTTTTCTGCTCGACGGCACACTCTGCTACTGTAGTGCTAGAGGATCAGAGGACAGATAACTCTGAGTGGTATGTAACAGTTTGTGCCCCAAAAGTGTTGTCAGCTTGGTGTGATAAGCGGCCGAATTCAGGAATCTAACACTACCTCTGGCATCACGACATTGCTGCCCCTCACATTTCTGTCAGAAAATATTTTCATTCAAAAAAGGTGTCTGTCTGCCTCATCCATCGTATTGCTATGACCTAGCACCTTGTAATTTTCACATCTTTTGAAAAATTAAAGAATAATTAAAGGGCAAGCGGTTTGAAAGCGCAGAAGATGCCTTAGATGCTTATAACTTTGAAATTTCTGAGATGTCTAAAGACGAGTGGTCATTAGTACTTTGGACGGTTTTGACGAATGGAAAAGTGTATATATGAATAGTTAAAAAGTGTATAGGTGAATAGGTTGAAACAAATTGATAATTTTAATAAAGAGTAAATTTTACAATTTTTGAGAATCTAATTTATTCTGGCCCTCATATTAGGTACAATAAGAACAGTTTATAACTACTCGTGCGCCGACGTACGACCTCGACTTTGAACACATTTCACTCGGTTACACTGTTTCTGCACTTACTCCGTTAGGTTTTGAGGCCCTTAAATATGATCCGTGCACGAATTTGATTACTACTTTAGCTAAAAACGTTCTCATATTATAAGTAGAATAGCTTCATTGCCAGTCCATGTTCGTCCTCACCACAGGGGCAAGGATCTTCCCTCATTAGAAGGAGGATTAGGATTAGTGTTCCACACTGGCCCACTGTAGGTTGATAGACTTCCACACCCACACAGGTTTCCTCACGAAGTTTTCTTTCTCCAATGAATACATTGGTGGTTGCAATGTAGAACTAGAAATTAGAAATAATTCAGCGGTATGGGGCCGGAACCGAATCCACAACTTTTTGACAGCAAATCGTGTCTGGCACTAGACTACCAATGTACACGGAATTGTGGAACGCAAATAGTATACACAAATAAAATAAATTATTACATACACGCGGCGTTGCTTATTAAATAGATACAAATTAATGTGTTGTTCCAGGACCTCGAGTGTAGTCCCCATGGCATAACATTCCGCGTATAATTCCGCTGCAAGCGCACGCCCACCTCTAACGCGCGCTAAAATAACTTTCGCCATCTCCCGGCACTTACCTGTTCGTAATCGGCTTAAATAAAGTGGGATGTGACGCAGCTCGGGCAATATTTTATCAATTTTACGGTGCCCTATCTTTAATAAAACGTTTGCCAATAATTCGCCGAGGTGAGTTATGGTTTTGGGCTCGTACACGTCTGGAGTGTGGACCGTTAGATTTTTGTAGCGGTACCCATACCAAAGGGCGGTGAGGCACCACAATGGTGCCATTACACCACACCCATGACTGGATCTCCTTCGAGCTTAGGTCGACATCGTCATTCCATTTATGTGGAAGAAAGGTCGGAGGATCAGGCCCGTTAGATCAATAATCTGGAAAGTATTACTAATAAACGTTGGATGCAAAAAGCTGTTAAGATCTATACAGCCGCATATAGTACAATAGTAGGAGATCCTGACGCAAACCGTGACAGTGCTAGGGTGACCGGAATAATTGAATACAATGTTATTAATTAAAAGGTCACCCAGCGAGCAATGGAAAGAGCTATGCTCCAAATTTTCCTGCGAGATATGATTTTCCGTAGGAAATTAGAGTTGCCGCCGTGGCTCAAAGGATTCCAAAACTGAAGTGGCAGTGGGCGGGGCACATATTTCATAGAACCATATTGCACATATTGACGCTGGGGTCGTAAAGTGCTGGAGTGGCGACCCCTAACTAGAAAGCGTAATGCAGGTAGATCCCGGACTAGATGGACCGATGATCCATAAGGTCGCGGGCAATCGGTGGATGCAGGCGGCTCATAGCCGCTCAGTGTGGCGATCATTAGACGAGACTTATGTCCAACAGTGGACATGTGTGAACAAGATTGAGTAATCTGTATCTGCCCTGTACGCTATGATGAGTAGTCAGATAGTCTCACAAAAGACTCGTCCGTCTATCCGAAATGGGGTGTTGGTACCGACACAGAACAAAGTCTGTTCTGTTGGTACCGACATTTATGTATGGTAGTGAATCGTTTGAAAATATTGAAAAAGAAGAACGAAAGCTGTATGAATGCGGTGGAAATTCGATTCCTACGAAGTATCTGTGGAGTCACCCCGACTGATCGATTAAGGAATAATGTGATAAGGGATCGGTGTAAGTTGTAGTATGATGACAAGGATCGAGAAAGGAATGTTTGGACATTTGTCCAAACCAAAAGATTTTTTAGATCATCCTTTCTAAATAGAAAGGATGATCTAAAATTCAGTTGACCAAATGAAAAATTATATCAGGCAAAATGTGTAAGTGCCGGAATGGGGTGTCCGAGAAAAACTTACCTCGACCAAATAAGCAACTTGTTTCAGAGTGGTTAAAAACGATCCGACATTATCTGTCCGACAAAAGTGCACGAAAAGATGTATGAATGTAGATGAGGCGACACCTAGAGATCGTAGTATGTGACAAAATTTAGTCTCTGTCTATCCCCAAGGGATACTGGTATGAGTGTACGTACATATGTAATTAATGTTCCGTTTAGCGCGGCCGGTCCGACGTGTCTTTCGGACACCTAATTAACATTATCGTTCTGATTTCTCTTACATTGCGGGACTCATTGTGGTGGGCTCTGATGGCCGACTGCCGTCCGACGATACTCACAGCAGTCGAGAGCCGCGGCTGTACGTGTCTACCGAAATATCATATAACATCTAATTACCGGTCACGACAAGAATAGCTTAACCCACCGATTGAGTACTGACGACGCCACGTTTATCATTATCTGTCTCAATTGTTATTATGTTATAGAACAGCAAGTAAGGGCGAACATGCGTACTTATGTAGGTGCCGAGCGAGCGACGCGGCGATGTGACCGAACCGGTCAATATGGCTGGATTACCCGGCTTTGTTCCTCTGATGAATAATTGTGCCCAGCATCCGACCGGGATTAAACCGCTTTCTACTGATTTAATTGACAATCCTGGTATAATTGTAGACTATTAATAGAACAAACTGAACCTTTAGTAATCCCGTTAAAATACTTGATTCAAGTTTAATTTCCATAAATGTGTTGCTTAGACTGCTTTAAGTTGTATCTAAAACAATTCGTTAACACACTACATGATACAAATACTTCTGCAACATAGTACCAAAATAGATAATAGGGGATCTTCACAGTAAAACTCATGCACATAGATAATGCGATCACATACGTAGTTGTACTTTGCCATTAATGTCCCGTGCGAATCGGCATACGATGTACTTAGGTACTTAATACCCTTTAAGACTCACGGTCCACTTATTGGTAAGCAGTTACCGCATCCTATGGATGCCTGTAACATCAGGAGTATCACATGCGCGTTGCTAACCCTTTAAAAACTTATTTACTCCCCTCTTGATGAATCCCATTTTGTAGTTTCTTGGAAGAATCTCAGCTCAGGGAGCTCATTCCAAAATTAAGCGTTCGTGGGAGGAAATTCCTCTAAAACGGCTTTGTACGTGACGACGAACTTCCTGCCGATGGGGAGCAGTGCGATGGTAGAAAGTTGCTGCGGACATCATGTAAAAGTGGTAGAACACACACAAGGAGGCGAAATCTCTCCTTAAACTTAAGGGTTCGATACCGCTTGTGAGTTTAGGATCGCCGAAGATTTTCGCAGCTCGGCTTTGAGCCGAGTCAAAAGGTCCAAGCTGGCATCCAGGATCATCTGCCCATAGATGACAGCAGTACTTCATATGAAGCCGGACTTGTGTTTTTTATAATAGCAGTCTGCCTCGAAGTGACATATCGCTTCGTTCTATTCAGCACTCCGAGCTTTTAAGATGCCAACTTAACCTTATCTTATGATTTAGGAACTGAACGTTTTTGGAAATATCGATACCAAGGATCCCAATGTTCTTCGAGATGGTAAAGGATGTGTTACGGAATTGTGGGACCATAGTAAATGGGATTTTTTAGCAGCGAACGACTAAACTTGTGTCTTGTAGGGGTTAAACTGAACTAAATTATTTGGACCCCAATCGGAGACTGGATAGAGTGCTTTCGATTTCAGACACAAGTTGCTCGAGGCTTTCTTCCATAACGGAACGAGGGATGTTTGTACGACTCGTATAAAGTGCGTCTACGGCACTGTCGTCCGCATAGCAATGAATGCCGCCTATAGATAGCGGATAGACAGTACAGAGCCTTGAGGGACGCCAGGGTTTATATCCATGTTAGCAGAGCAGCTACCGTCTATTACGGATTTCATGCATCTGCCTGGTAGAAAGCTGGCAACCTATTTGCATAAACCCCCGGGCAGTCTGTAGGATAGCAACTGCGACAGAAGACCCCGGTGCCAGACCCGATCGAACGCCTTTGCTATATTTAGACTGTCTGCCAATACCTCAACTTGACTCTCAATGGCTGAAGCCCATCGGTGTGTTATACACTAGAAGGTAACCAGTCGAGCGACCGTGGTGAAAGCCGTATTGATGGTCGCTAATCAAAACGTATTCTTCAAGGTATCTAATGAGCTTTGTGTTGGTCACACTCTCCATTACCTTGGAAAGAAGGGAGGTAATAGCGATTGGCCTGTAATTCGATGAATCTGATCTATCGCCTTTTTTGGGCACTGGGTGCACGTGGGCAGTCTTCCATGAAGACGGAACTTGTCTACTGTGGTGTGAAAGTGCCTGCATAAATCGAAACTAAAATTCTATAACAAAATTCTTAAGCAGCATATGAATTGATGATATACTATTTAAACCAAATTCATTTATACACAAAACCTATTATATCACGAGATTGCGTATTCTGTGTGCTGACCGCTTCATTTAGACCATTATCCTTCATTTTTCATCGGAGAAACAGAAAATCTAGCTTGGTCCGTTTTACCTTCAACGGGTTGTAATTTGTGCAGGTGCCTTCGATTACGTTTCATATGTTAACCGTAGCATTTGGATATAAGAGCAAGTTTGTTGCGCTTTGGAACACCAACCGTGCGTTGCTTTGGGTTGCATCATCCGTAGTCGCGAGCAAGCTATTGGTGCAACCCATGCGATCGATGGTGCAACCCATGCGATCGATGGTGAAACCCAATAGAAATGTAGAATGGTAATAAAATATTGGAATCTATGGCGGCAAGTCCCGCGAAGACATTGTCGTTATTATTTGCATTTTTTATTTTCTGAGGAATTATTTTAATATAGTTAATGTAATATGAATTTTTCCACAAAAAGAATAAATAGGGTGACAGAAAACATTAGGCATAAAGTATGGTGAAGCGTCACTAATGAACATTAGGGAGCTCATTCAGCACTGCGGTCACCTCGCTGGCAACGAGCGCGGTGGCTGGGATGGTCGTGTTAATTACCACGCACAACCCGTCAAAGGGACGGAAGGGTTGCCAGCTTAAGCTGACCCCTGACATTTGCTGCGCTAGTTATGTGCTCAATCGTATGTACTTAGCTGCTGTTTAAATAGTTTGTCAGGAATGTGTCAGATTACGACGAGATTTCGGGTACCGAAGTGAAATTGGGGAAATTGTTTAAGGTTTGTTAGATGTATGATGTTTAAGAGACATATAAGCTCGCCTCCGCAAACGAAGTTCTGTGATTTAAACCTCGCCCGAGGACGCGAATAATTTTTATGACTTCTCCATATTTCGAGGGAAAACATTTAAAATGGTGGTTCCGATATTGTGCTTCACTTGATGTTACAAAGATGAGATGAGATTTGGTCATCCGAACTCGCCCACAAACACTTCCTTTGCAATAACAATAGACCCTGGCTTAGATCGAGACTATACTAGGGTGAAGCCGATTATTAATAAAGTGTAAGTGAAATTATTGTTTATTTTTGGATAAAACTTTCGAGGCAAATTTGATAATAGCATCACTGAACACACATGCACACTATTCACCGTATGTGGATGCTGTTGCTTGTGCCATGATATAGGGAATACTCATTTTGGGTCGGAGCAGTGTGTGAGAATGGCCACAGTATTATGTTTATATCTATATGTTATATAAAAATCAATCGCAGTGCGTTAGTTTCGCAAAAACTCAAAAATGGTTCTACCGATTGATTTTTTATTTTATTTTATTCGCCTTAATAGAAAGGTGGTTGTGAAAAAATAAAATTAGGAAAAACCAAAGGAACAGCTGAAAAATCGAAGAATGTTTTAGGTGGTACGAAGTTCACCGGGCCAGCTAGTCTGTACTAAAATTATTTAATACTAAACACTTATCGAATTTGACTAAATTATTAAGTTTATTGAATTGAGAGATAAATTATTGATGAAGATGATAAATAAATTGAAATACGTACCTAATCGAAATGTGAAAGATAATTTGATCAAAATTTTAAAAATTCAATTCATCCTAAAGTTGTTAGTAACAATGTGAATCGGAATGGGCCCAAAAGGGTCTCATTAGGTCGATAGACATAACAATGCTGTCAGGCGAGCCGGGCCCTGTCGCACGACCGCGGCCCTACGCCGGACACATATTAACAACAGATATTACTTCTAGTACTCGTATAGTGGAGACCTGAGTGTGTGAACACACTCAGGTCTCAGGATCTTTCTAGTAATTCTGAAAAATTACTAGAAAGATTGGCGGTGTTTGATGGCGGCACAATATTAGCGTCACTTCATGTCTTCGGGTGGATGCTGTGAGAACCGGCAAAGGGATGCGCCAGGATAATGGGCAGCAGCATTATCCTGTTATTCAGTGACAGTCTAGAGCGATCTCCAAGACGCCTGCCGAACATGGACACTATGGCAAATTCCTCCTTTTTAAGGAGAAGGCTCATGTCCAGCGGTGGACTTCCAGGGACTGATGACGACGATGACGACCACCGGGAAGATTGGTTATACTATTTTTAAAGTTAACTGTTTGAGAACAAATCAAAACAATTATAGAAATGATTCCTATAGATGAGTCGCGTTGTGCTAGGCCCTCGCACAAAGTTCGCCATTATATAAAGCGAAAAAGTAACACGATTGAAAATAACCGAATATCCCTTTGTTTAGTGGGTTCATTAGCCACTAGCTGTGGCCCGTGGCCTCGCTCGCCTGTTTAGAAATTTTTAATGTTTAGTTTTAATTACCGTAATACCTCTTTGTGGCGTTTCCTTTTGGGGCTAAAATTACTGAGCTGATTCACCCTCTTAGGGGTAAAATTTTGAAAAAACTCTGGTATAAGTGTACATTTATTTCTAACCAGAAGTAAAAGAAGCCTTAAAACTACTTTTACTTGAGCTCTCGGCTCTCGCACCTTAACGTCGGGTACTGAAACCGAAATCAAGCTGTATCTTCATTTCTATTATACAAAACCGATTTTGACGAAACATGCCGCGGTATTTAAATTGTAATACTACCTTTAAAGCTGTAATAGTTTCAAGAAAATCTACTCACTGGTTTTTGCGTGAAGTTCGAACAAACAAATATACAAACATCGACAAATTTAGTTTCAGAAGCCCTTAATTAGTCGATCTGGGTAGTTTTTTTTAAATATCTTTGATTTATAAAATTTAACATTTAACAATCCATAATAGTGCAGATAATTAAAATAATTGGCGTCGTGGTTCGCCACCTGAGACGTCTCATTTCCCATAGGGGCGAAAAGTGGGCTACGGATAGCCACTTTGCTCATAGCAAGTGGAAAGAAGTGGTCTCTGCCTTCCTCAATACTTCGATAGTATAGTGATCAATAACCCCGCCTGTCACGCGGGAGACCGGGGTTCGATTCCCACCAGAGGACCAGGGAAAAGGCATGATTGTATATGTAATTAAAATAATATATAAATTATGTACTGTTCTTAAATTTTAAATTAATGACGAAACGTGAAACTTTAATTCACGTGAAAACGTAATCCTTCTCATTGAATTTTTATCACTTCAACAAGACGATTAATGTAGCCTCGGTCGGCCGAGAGTGCGACCGCAGCCCCCGCACAGGGCCGACGCCGCCCGCCGCCCGCCGCCCGCCGGTTCAGTGGAATTGAAGATATAGCTTGATCCCTGTTTTAGTAGCCGCCGTTAAAGTATGAGAAGTCAGGCAGAGATGGTTCTAAGACTTTTATATAGATAGATATTATATGTACATTGAAAACTGAACCAAACTTAGCTGTCAATGTTTGTAATCAAGAAATAGATTCTACTTGATTTTTCGTTGACCGTCGTCCATTACGTGGGAACACGCGGACAACTGAACCAGATACACTTTCGTGCAAACACGCAGTGGCTGTTTGTATTAAATTTCCGATGCTTTTAAAGCGATTGTCCCGGGACGCGGCGGGCGGCGCCGAGTGCTCACACTCACAGCGAAAACATACTATCTTTTACAAAACTACGTCTCAATGAAGTGGTATTTTTGTAAATCTACAACAGCGGCATTAAGGCATCTCCCACCGCCGTACTCCTTCGGTATTACCACTGCAGTCGACCTTTTTGAGTTGTGGACATCAAGGCAGCCTCAGACATATGAAGTACGTATGTGATCAGGTCACGTAACGCCACTCATCCACCGCAGCAGATTCATTTCGTGACGTGGCTCTCCTGGATTGCTTATTTAAGTCTAGCCAGCATTCGCTGCCATGTAGGTGAATTGGTTTGATAATACTATTGTAGACCTATGCCTTTAACTTTGGAGACATATTGTGACCACACAGCACTCCGCAAACCTCTCACCATTTTGTTCCAGCTGTGCTTACGCAGGCGTGGACTTCGTAATGATTAACATTGTATAATCAGGGGCGCCGACTTATAAAAAATATTGGGGGGGCTCACACCGGGGTTCTTGCCCCGGGAAATTTTCTAAATTTTAGATGAAAAATAGTGAGTTTTAAAGTTTTTTAAGCATTTTAGAGTCATATGATCAACATTAGAACCGCGAAAATTCGACTCTCGATAACTCGTCACTCCGGGAAACTCGACAAGCCTGACGCATTTTTTGGCTTTGAAAAAAGAAACGGTCTTTAAAGCACGGTATTTTCGTAAAAAGCTAGTTTTAACTCATTACTGAATATATTTTAAAAGGTAACTGTCGTCAAACAAGGAAAATAAAAAATACCAACAAAATTTTGTGATTTTACAAAGCATAATATAACTAATAATTTTCTTAAATTATTGGGGGAGGGGGTTCGGGCCCCCTCAGGCCCCATGGAGTCGGCGCCACTGTGTATAATTATAGTATATCTATTATACTATTATGAAGTTGTTAAATATCCAATTTTTTAATGAAAGATATTTAAAAAAATAACTTCTCAGATTCACTAATTATGGGCTTTTGAAACCAAATCAGTCGATGTTTGTTAGTTCGAGCTTCATCTAAAAACCAGCGGGTAGATTTTGTTAAACTACTATAAAGATCCTATTCTGACTTAAATATTGCGGTATGTTCCATCAAAATCAGCCCAGTAGAATTGAATCGAAGATACAGCTTGATCTCTGTTTTAATAGCCGCCGTTAAGGTATGAGAGCTCAAGTAAAAGTGGTTACAGGCTTTTTATATAAATCTATAATTTATTCGGGATTTCCCATGTAGCGACATTCACACGGGCAGAGTCGCGGACAAAAGCTGGTAGAGGTATATTTCCGAACGTCTTCAAACGGACTTGCCGCTAATGCAGAAAAGTGAAGTGTGCTCCGCCTCGAGTCCAGACAAATTTGTAACACAACCAGCAGCCCAATAATCATTTGTCCCGGTAATGACGATTGGTTGGGTCAGTGGTAGCGATATTGTTTTCTGGGTCAGTTCCAGTGTTCGACTCCCGGTAGGGGCAATACTTTGTGTGATGAGCACGAATGTTTGTATCCTAGTCATGGATGTTTATTTATAATATGCGCCGTAATACGTAATACGTAATGCCCGACACATGGGGCACCCTAGCTTGGAGCTGGGTCAATGTGTGTGAAAGTGTTCAGAACATGTAATTTATTGGCGTTTAGTATGACAGGCAGTAGTATCACAATGTGTGCACCCATATCAACACCAATTTATTTTATTGTAGACAGAGATTTTGTATTGTTATTGAATTTTAGATAAACATGCAGAGATTTCTACATTGATATAAAAATATAGACTTGGATGTTCAAAATCGAATCGTGAGCATCGCTTTTATGAAGAAACTACCTTAAGATAATTACGAAAGAAAAAGAAATATACAAATTATAAACAAACCGAATCAAACCCCCGCAGCCCTGCACAACATTTAAAGTCGATATTCAAACAAAATTGTGTGCAGAACTTTTATGTAAAAACAAACATGAGCTTTGAAAGCGGTTCGATAGCATTTACTGCGGAGGGAATGTATCTTGAATAGTAATATTTAGTAGGTGGCGCGCTTGTAACTTAAACATACATATATACATACAATCACGCCGATATCCTGTAAGAGTAGGCAGAGACTATAGTTAATACCACATACATACATACAGACACCCCTCTTTGCCATTTCCAATTGTAGCAAAGTGACGATCCTTGGCCCACATTTCGCAGGGGTATCAACGAAACGTGTCGGGTGGCGTACCACGACGCCGCCATTTTATAAGGTTCAAAAGTGTTAAAGTTCCTTATTGCGTTCCCACGGCTTAGTGAAGAGGAAAGGAAAAAGGATAAGGTAGGAAAGATGTATTGGGCAAGGAATATGGAATTTAGGAAAAGGACTATAGGATACTACTATCTCGGAAGGAGTAAGAGACAGTAACTTAAAATTTATAAAAATCATGCGGTAATTACAACAGGGTCGAAATATGTGAAGATATAAAACCGGCTTGCCCACTCAAATATTTTTTATGGTATCGCGTGTGTCTACAGGATATGTTTTATGGAATTACCCAAAAATTACTGTGTGTGTGTTTGTTGGAGTCCGTCAAGACTGACGTTAGTGCCGTACATCGGTGTCGTGCAATGTCGGTCATGGCGGGGCCGACACCAACCACGCCGCAGGTGTCGTAGCATATTTAAAGGGATTAAAGCGCTCCGACACAGGGCTCGTTAGGCGTAGGCAACAACTTGAATTAGGCTTGGCTCGCATGTGGCGCCGCTGATTTCCCAGCGGGCCTGTCAATTCTTGCGAGCTAGGATATCAGCGGATGCACTCGACTTGATTAAACATTAATGCGTTTTCAGGTTGCAGCCATTGAGTATATGTATATACAAGAGAGAGAGCCAGGGAAAAAGACGTGACTGTATGTATGAATTAATCCTCTTACTAGAAACTAGCTTTTGCCCGCCACTTCGCCCGTGTGAATGTCGGTTTTCAGCTATATAGGAAATCTCGAAACAATTAGATTTATATAAAAAGCTTAAAACCTTCTTTTACTCGAGCGCTCGTACCTTAACGGCGGCTATTAAAATAGGGATCATATTGATGAAACATGCCA
>WUAW01038161.1:10641-24117 GCA_017165845.1 Thaumetopoea pityocampa | reverse complement strand
GTTTTATATTAGATATTACAAAATTAGGGGGGTGGTCTATACTTTTGTCGCGGACTGTATATAAAAAGTCTATGAAACGCTTTTACTTGACGTCTCGTACCTTAACAGCGGCTACTAAAATAGGGATCAAGCTGTATCTTCAATTCTACTGAACCAATTTTGATAAAACATGCCGCAGTATTTAAGTCGGAATAGCTTTAAGATTGTAAAGGTTTAACCAAAATCTACCAACTGGTTTTTGCGTGAAGCCCGAACAAACAAACATCGACGGATTCGGTTTCAGAAGCTCTTAATTAATCGATCTGAGTAGATTGTTATTTAATATCTTTGATTTTTGAAGTGTTATAATAGTATAGAAAAAAAAACAATTGTTTTATGTGGTTGATTTTTGAATTAATGTAATAGAGTCGTATAACAGATTCAATTCCACCTATTCGGTGGTTCAAAGTTAATATATTTTATTATTTTCTGTGGACGAATAAATATCAATTTCGATCTATATAACACAGCTAGATACGGTAAAACATTGCTGAGCGGGTTGTTATTTAATAACTATATGAATCATTTATATATAAATATATTTATTTACTGTAATCGCTTGAATCAAATAATGATTTGGATCTACCGATATTTTTGCTGTCAATGCATATGTTTTCAGTTCAAAATTTATTTGTATCTACTTGGGAATCAATCCCACAACTGGTTTAATGTTTATTCAAATATTAATTGCACTTTGATATTTTTTAGATGGAGGTTTTTCTCAAATTTATTTGTTAAGAATTAATAAGTCTTTGTAATTTATTTGGGAAAATCATACGGCGAAAATATACGGATTATAAACTATGTGCTAATAAAGTATGTACATAATTTGAATATATTTTATATTAAAGTATATTTGATTCTAACATGTTTTTTTTTATAAATTGCCGTACATTGACCATTCTAAATAATATGTGTATACAAACAAATAAAAGCCTTTTTTATATTATTATTATTACAAATGTGTGCAGCGTAAGCACCAAGCAAGCGTTTGTTTACTTTACATACTAGATTGACAAATTATGTAATAATAAATAATGATGATGTCGAAGGTACATTCAACTTAGTATAAGTAATATTACCAGGGTGCCATAATACAAAAGGAGGCGATTTGTTAATATGAACCAAAATATTTTACAGTTTTAAGTCATTGATAAGCTGGTTTAGATTGTATACACCTATAAAGATACGGTCGAATAGCAAGTAGGGCAGTAAAAAATACTCAAGTGAGGACAGATGGTCCCCAGATACGGCCATGCTGTTCTTAGGAAGACTGTTCTCAGGTACACCTACCAGCGTGAATTCACGTTAAAACACTTGCCCAACGACGCCCTGTTCAGACCGGTGGCTGGTGGTGGTACCGATCCTAACCCAAACATTGGCAAAGTCAAGAATCCCTGGCTCAACGCAGACTCCTACTCGGGTGTCCTTCTGCAGTACTACGGGCGGAAGGAGATGAACTGCTGTACGGTGATATTCGGCGTGTCACGCGCGCCCGGCGTGCTCGTGCAAATGATCTGGTCGCGCGCCCTCGCCCTACCCATCGAGCAGCCGCACTCCCTCAGCACCGCCATGCTGATCAAACAACTCGGGACGTAAACCGCCTTCAACGAGTGCATGCAGCTTGAGCGTCGTCAGTACACCGTTAAATGTCCCAAACGACATTGACCTAACTTGATTCAAATTACACCGAAAGCCAACTATAATTATATTGAATTAAGTATCAAACATCTCAATACTGATCATTTATTTATTGTTGTAGTAATAATAATTAGAACAGCGCGCAACATATAATCGCGATATTTTAATATATCCACGTTATTTTCAATGTTAACTATCATATTGCAACATCTATTTATTTCTGTGATCATTATTTTATTTTAATTATTTGTATATAATTTGTAAATTTATTTTGTACTAACTTTTGCCCGCGGCTCCGCCCGCGTGAATGTCGAATTTCCGCCTTCATGAGAAATCCTGACACAATTATAAATTTATAAAAAAAAGCCTAAACCACTTTTACTTGACTTCTCATAACTTAACGGCGGCTACTAAAACAGGGATCAAGCTGTATCTTCAATTCTACTAAACCGATTTTGATGAAACATGCCGCAATATTTAAGTCGGAATAGTATCTTTAAGACTGTAACAGTGTAACAATTATCTACCCGCTGGTTTTTCACTGAAACCCGAACAAAAAATAAACATCAACGGATTAGGCTTCAGAAGCCCTAATTTATTTAGTCGGTCTGAGTAGTTTGTTTTTGAATATCTTTGATTTTTGACAATTTGGCATTTAACAATTTTATAATAGTACAGACCAGCTTTTGCGCGGGTGGAGCCGCGGCTCCGCTTTTTATGACTTTTACGTTTTCTACTTGGAGACTTTACTTTTAGCAATATCTGTTTATTATCAAATATATTAATTGATATAGCGCACCCCACGCTTTTGGTTGTAAAATTATTTTTTTATTTTTTAGTTCGGTTTTCTTATAAAGCGTGTTGTTTTAGTTTTTTTTTTAAATATTATTTATTTTTCATTTTTTAGTTCAGTTTTTTTTTAATATTCTGATGGTCCTGGCCAGACTCTTTGAAAAAGTTTATAAAATTATTGTATCCTCATCGATCCTTTAGAAGTATGCAAAGTTTCAAGTCGATCCGATGCTTTTAAGTGGGTGAAAATTGTGCTCAAAGATTCCGTTACATAGAGAGGTAGATACAAGTCAAGCTAATATAAAGCGTGTAAAAAACGACTAACCGGACGTGAGCGTAGTTCACAAAATACTCATTTTATTATAAAATGTGCAAGGCATATTCATTGTATTTAATGTTGACGTAATGAATGAAATCTAAGACGTTTGTTTGTTCGAGGGTACGTTGAGTGTAAAGTGACCAGGAATCCATAATACACAAGGAAGCGATTTGTTAAGAAGATTAAAATTATGAATTAGGTAAAGAAAATAGAGCGGTACGATCAAGTGGCTAGTAAGTTAGAAAGAGACAGACAGTATGTATATAAGTAAGTGTAGTACAAAATGCTTCCGTCCGATCGCACTTTGAACTTAGTAGAACTTACTAGTAAGTTAGAAAGAGACAAACAATATGTATATTATATAAGTAAGTAACAAAATGCTTCCTTTCGATCGCTCTTTGAACTTAGTAGAAGTAATGTTACTAGGATGCTATAATACACGAGGAAGTGATTTGTTAGTATTATCCAAAATATTTAATAGTTTTATGATATTGACAGTTGGTTTCATAATATCCATACCGATAGTATTGAGTGGCCATTAGGACAGCGCAATTCTGTATTCGACTACATCTTACCTCAATATCCTCTTTATTCTGCAGCAACGGCGCTTCTAAGATGTTTTTTAGGCAAAAGTCCTCATTTTCCAACTCGAAATTGTATTTGGTGACCTCCATGATACGCTGCCAATGTCGGGGCTTCATCGCCTTGTTGGCCATCAACTCAAGCAGTGGGCACATGTCGTTGAAGTCATCTATCGTCTTCTTGAGCGCAAAGAAAGCAGGCCATTCCTTCAAGCTTTTGAGAGAAGAATGTTTATATTGGTCATTATTATATCTATCCCCAGTCCATATTCGTCTGCACTACAGGGGCATGGAACTCATGGGAGTTCCATCATGGGATCAGGGGAGTGATTAGGCCATAGTCTACCACGCTAACCTATTACGGGTTGGTGGACTTCACGCACACATGCGGGCATGCAGGTTTTCTTACGAAGTTTTCTTCCTGTGTTAAGTACATTGGTGTCTACAATATAAATTGTACAATGAATTAGAAATAATTCAATGGTACTGAACTAGGATTGAACCCACGACCTATTTGATCGCAATTCGTGTCTGGCACCAATACACCACCAATGTATCTATACTATTATAAAACTGTTAAATGTCAAATTTTCAAAAATCAAAGATATTCAAAAACGAACTACTCAGATCGACTAATTAAGGGCTTCTGAAACCGAATCCGTCGATGTTTGTTTGTTGGAGCTTCACGCAAAAACCAGCTGGTAAATTTTGAATAAACTATTACAGTTTTAAAGGTACTGTTCTAACTTAAATACTGCGGCATGTTTCATCAAAATCACTCCAACAGAATTGAAGATACAGCTTGATCCCTATTTTAGTAGCCGCCGTTAATTTACGACAGCTTAAATAAAAGTGTTTCTAAGGCTCTTTATATAAAATTATGATTGATTCGGGATTTCCCATATAGCCGAAAACCGGCATTTACGCGGGCGGAGCCACGGGCAAAAGCTAGTAATACTATATAATTAGTATATATACAAAATCATACAGCAGATTTCAAATAAACTTTAGTTGGGAAGAAATTTAGTACCATCTCTCTCTATTTATGCCATTGCATGTAACACTGAAAATTTCGTAGACGATTTAACGAGGTCTGTCCATCTTGTGGGTGATCGGCCATGAGGACGTTGACCTTCTACTCTCCGTGCACTATTATTCGAACCAATTTTACATTAACATGATTTTTTATTTTACATTAAACAGCTTACCCTTTAGGCAATTTTCTACATCGGTTCTGGAACTCCATAAGCTCATTGTTGATCTCCTCGATGTTAACTTCGCTCCACGGTATATCGTAGTAGCTGCTCACACGGTCAATGACGTCATTATATAATTTATACAACTTCTGCAGCAAATTCAACTCTTTTCTGATCTGTGCCAATTCCGGGTATTCTGTGTGCGGTAGACCGAACAGCTCCTCACCATTTTGGTATGTTTGCAGTTTACGCCACATGCCGTCGAAGCGATTCTGTAAGGATACGTTATGAACGACATTTACTTATTTATTTATTCATTATCATCATCATCATCATCCCCAGTCCATATCGTCCCCAATACAGGGGCACGGACCTCCCCTGATCAGGAGGGGCATTAGGCCGTAGTCTACCGCGCTGGCCTAGTGCGGGTTGGTAGACTTCACACACCCATGTGGGCATACAGGTTTCCTCACGAAGTTTTCCTTTTCCGTTGAGTTCATTGGTGTCTACAGTTTGAAATAACCCAGTGGTACGGGACCAGGATCGACAATACTAGGTAGATATATAAAGAAATATGGCTGGCAAAATTCTAGACGATTTCCTAAAGAACTTACTTGGAACAATATAAGGCGGTCCGATGCCTCCCTAGGACTCAAACCGGCTTGCATAGGACCAGCGTACCTATACTCGTGACAATATTCCTCATTATCCACTCTGAACTTATCGAGGTTACTCTGAAGGTCATCCTCAAACTGCGGTTGCATTTTCAGGAGTTGGACATGAGAAGCCAGGGCGGTGGCTTGCAACTGTTGCCACGTGTAGCGGAGATTGTCCACCTGCTCCAAGTCTTCTTTGCTGACAGGCAGCTCATAACGAGTTATGATGTTGAAGGCTTCCTGAGAATACAGTTGGGTCATCATCATCATATCGGTCCACAGACGTCCTCTACTGCGCGTAAGCCTCCTCTAATAAACGCCAGATTGAGCTACTATGAGCAGCCTGCATCCACCGATTGCCCGCGACTATAACCAGGTCATTCCACCTAGTTGAGTGTCTATCCGCATTGCGCTTTCCGATTTGGAGGTCGCCACTTCAGCACGTTAAGATCCCAACGTCCACCGGTTCTGTGAGCATGTGCCCCGCCCACTGCCACTTCAGTTTGATAATCCATTGAGTCACGTCGACGACTCTAGTTCTCCTGAGGATTATCTCATTACGGATCCTGTCTCACAGGGAAACTCCGAGCATAGCTCTTTCCATTGCTCGCTGGGTGACCTTGAGCTTCATTATGAGGCCCATAGTCAGTTACAGTTGGGAAATGTTTACTAAATCACAAGACGAATCAAATACTAGGTATGAATGTAATCAAAGCAATCAGTAGATACATTAAAACAAATATACCAAGGGCGTTGGCAGAGACTATAATCTATTCTAACTCAACTTTTTCGTTAACATCGCCATAATTTTATTAGCCAAGATACAATGCACTGTTTCATATATTATGACTATTGGCACACTGGATTGAATTATAAAAAAAAAATTATATTCATAGTTTTTGTTTAACTTAAAAAAAATGCGTTTGTTCATCTTCGTTTTAATTAATTTTGTATTATAAAAATTAATGAAATTATATATTATGATAATTTATGATAGTCAAGAAACTAGATCAGTGTAACTTTTAAGACCGTTTAACTATCTATTTAACGCGTGTTGCGTTAGCCGCGACTACTCTTGGGAGTATGTGCTACTAGTCGATGACAGAGACACTTTATGGCCCCAACAATCATTGGTTCTACGACCGATATGCCCCTCCCACTGCAATTCCGACGACTGATTGGCTCGCTGGTGTAACCCGGAATCGAACCCCCGTATGCACGAATTCGAACGAGGGTTCGAATTGTATGATTAGCATGATTTATAGCCCATTGATAGATATTTGAATATTAAATTTAACTCACGGATATTTATATTTGTCAGTGTAAGTATACATTTTACTAGCTTTTACTCACGATTGCGCTCACATTGAATTCCTTAAATACATGTCAGAGACCATTGAAAATAATATACAATTATTTGATAACTTTGTAAGCTATTTTTTCTATCGCTCGGGAACAGCTTTTTTCGGGATAAAGGGTATCTTATGTCCTTCTCCTTGCCCTGACAATACGTGTACAAAACTTCATAACAATCTGTTGAGTAGTTAAGGTGTGAAAGCGTTAATAAACGAGCAAACAAACTCACATTCGCATTTATAATATTAGGTATATATAGTCCAAAACACAGGAAATCCTAGTTCAGGGCTAGATCAATGTGTGTGAAAGTGTAAATATATTAGATAAAACCTACTTTATCAACACACCGATAAAAAATAAACAGAAAGTTTTATCTCAAAAATTTAATAACACGGAGTAAATAGTTTAATAACGTCACAGATAATGTGACTCAGACAGTGACACAGTGACAGAATGTGACAGAACCAAGGACTCATTGGTATAAAAAGCTATATCAGACCTTGATACAGCCAGATAAATATACTTACTTTCGGTACAAAAATATTAACTGTAAGTGCAATACCTCCACAGGCTCAATCTTCAGTTCCATATCTACTTCTTGCTCTCTAATTTTCTTGAGAGTTTCCATGACTGTCCTAACGTCGTCCAGATCCCGTATAGGTCTTTCCAGCTTCCGTTCCAAGTCGTTCATAATTGCGTACACGTAATCCATCTCGCGCTTATACTTCTTTCGCATTGCTTGACTTATTCTGTGTGTACCATCTGGTTACATACAAAAAATAATCATGAACGTATAAGAAGGAGCTCAAAGGTGTTCAATGAATTCCAACCTCGAGATTGCTGAAGATGTGTTTAAAAGAAAATAAATGAATAGGAATTGGATAAAATGAGCTTTGCGCATACTATGGACGCCTAGTACATCGTTAGAACTAACCTCCTACCTTTTAATCCGAGTTTGTATTTTTTTGTTTTTATTGAAGAGGCATATTGATGTCCAGATGCCACGGTGGAATTTCTTCGAGAGGAGTAGCCACCTTATATGCACGGATCACTCAAACAATTAATGTCAGTCTGCATTTTGTGCAGCAGCACAGGATTTTTGCTCAATAAGCGTTCCGCCCATATTGATGCTCTATAGAGGCTCTGAGAACTTATTATACAGGCGTATAGCTTCCGACAATACGTTTACAATTCTCTAAAGTTTATAAATAGCCATGATAGCAATTCTGCTATATTCAACAGTTTCGCAGTCACGCTTTTGAAGTCCCATTTTTGTTACCATACGTTGCTTAATGCAGGCAACATACCAGTGGATATATGGACGAAATGTATGTATGTTTGCTGTGTGGTACCGGTAAAATAAAAGCGTTAAATTATCCTGCTAGATGCTGTGAGAATCAGCTAAGGGATGTACGAGGATAATGAACAGCAGCGTTATCTTGCTATTCAATCAAAGCTTACTTATCAGTAAGCTCCAAGACGCCTGCCAAGCGTGTAGATTATAGTAAATCCCTACTTTTTTAGGGAGAGGCCCATGGCTAGCAGTAGATTTCTACGGGCTGATAATGATAATGTATGTGTTAAACAGTCGCAGATGTGTGCTACCCAGATGTAACGGGATGCGATTTTTTAACTCATATAGGGCCTTAAAGCTGTACAATCACGGATTTATTAATGAGAATCTCACTTTTCAATTCAGTAATGAGTCCCAATTTCAGTTTCTCAGTGGATACAGCGAGGCAATTGCCAATGATGAGAAAGTCCGGCTCAGTCGCGAGCTTCGATTCCAATTCGCTATGGCGTTTCAAGGACAATTCGAAATCATTCAAGTTCCAAAGTAGGAGTTGTCGGATTGTCTTCTCGCATTTCCACAGATAGTGGTATGGACGCCATCGTTTGACCAGCGTATTTAGTTCCTGAAAACAGTTTCAAATGTAAATACATATTTATTTAGTAGCTGACCCGGTGAACTTCGTACCACCTAAAACAATTTCTTCGATTTTTCGGCTGTTCCTTTGGGCGTTTTCCAATTTTATTTTTTCATAAACCACCTCTGATAAAGGCGAACTAAAAAAAATATTCAAATCGGTCGAGCCGTTTTCGAGTTTTTGCGAGACGAACGCACGGCAATTGATTTTTATGTATACAGGTAGTCAAAATATATGTACAACATTTAAAAAAAAACTGTTGTGTAATTAGTGCAATAATGCTAGTTGAACTTCAGCAAACTCTCGTAAATTTCAAGGGGTTGTTTTGTGATTTTAAACTTGCAAACTGAAAAATTCAGTTTCATAATATTATTACATGTTATTATTACATACATTTATTTGAACCGTTTGACAGAAACATAGGTCGGTACTCGCTATAAATGTTTGCTATCTCGTTTTGGCGTTTGGAATTAGATAAAGATAGAGAGGGACCAAATTTAGTTTAGTTCTGTACAACAGAAACGGCCCTAATGACGACTTATTGGCACAGTGTTAGCGACCATGCTTTATGCATCAATTGATTCCGGATTCAAATCCTGGTAGGGACAAACTGTGTGATGACCACAAATGTTTGTATCAGATCCATGGATATATTTATCTATGTATGTATGTATTATTATTTATGTGTATAAGTATTTATATCGTTGGCTAATACCTAATACACAGGGAATTCTAATGTGGTGCTAGATCAATGTGTGTGTAAAAAAATGGGTCCATAATTAATTTAAACTCTAATTAATGTATGAGTTTCCATTTTTTAATATTATTTCAAGACTTTTTGCGATATTTTTTTATAGGTTTAACTCTAAGTTTCGACTGAGTATCATTAACCGTGTTTGCTAGCAGACTGAGTTTTTTCCATCAACTATCGGCTTGATTCCATTTAACACGTACAATATTTTATATCAGTACAGTTATTTTATCCTTAATTATTGATCATCAAAAATTATTCATGTATTAATCACTGTTTGGCAGTTTGCAAAGTCATTGTATATTATTGTATAGTAAATTAAATTTTAAGTTTATGACTATTTTCTTTATAGGATATGTAAGGGTAGGCAGAGACCAAGGTTCACCATATACTATAATCCTGACACCTCTTTTCATACACATTTATCGATTAAGCGTGCTATGAAATATTAATAGAAATTCTGATCTAATTACACTCCTAGATAAATATAAATGTCTTTTGAAGAAACCCACCGTTTTAACGTTCTGTGTGCATGTCGATAATAGAGACAATGTCTTCACTATCTCTTTATTTTCCATCACGTAATTATAGAAGTTCTTCGGTTGTATGGGGAATGTGGGCTTCTCCTCCGATTCTAATCTGTAGTGTTTCTTTTTCTTGATCCTGGTTGCTTCCATCATCTTCATCGTCTTCTGCGCTGGATTCATTGATACCGCAACAGACTGAACCTGTTCGTCAAGCTTTGTAACTACGTCTAGGAGTTGGTTGGATTGAGGACCTGCTACTATCTTCCAACTTACCTGAATTCAAGTAAGCGTGACAGGGACAAAAGGAAAACATGGTGAGGTAGAAGCCACATGCAGCATAACAAATAGCGACGCATATTAAAAATTTACACATAAATAAAAAAAAATTGCAAATCAAAATAATTAATATGATTTTTATTATACACAGTATAATAATTAATATGATTTTTATTATACACAGTATAATAATTTTCGTACCATACCAATTGGTATTACTTATCGATACGTAAAAGTGTTGTAAGTAAGTGTATATATATGTATATATATAATTATGTTCAAATTATGTATAATTTGAACATAATTACATATAAAAACATGAATAAATGATACATGTATATAATTTATATATATTTATTAATTTTTAATGCATAATTATGATAAATAACATTATTAATATAGACGAATATTTTTTCAAGTTATTGGAATAATATATATATATATATAGACATATGTGGTTCAAGCGATCACGTGAATACGAACCAAGACAGGTGAAAGATATAGGAGAATGCAAAGCGAACGTATTGCGGACAAACACACAGTCAAATCACAAGGTGTTCAGTGTAGATAATAAACGGCACAAAACAATTGACATCACAGGGTAGGGAACGGAGAAGAATACTGATTAATGCGTGCGATCAAATTAATATGAGTCATCATAATCACCATTAGCCAGTGGATGTTCACCGCTGTACATGAGATGACTCTCGTACGTACGTAAAGGAGGGTTGTGCATTTATCTCCACGCTTGGCGGTCGTCTTGGAGGACGCGGTAAATGTTGATTGGATAACGCCCATTATCATGGTACACCCCTCAGCCGGTACTCGTGATGTTCACGGGAAGAAAATGAATAACGCCATTATTATGGCGGCGTTTATGAGTCAAGATTTGACAATTTGATTCAACAAAAAATTTAATTGTAAGCATCATACATACATATATTAGTTATCTGCAGCCTGTAGTTGTTCAATTCTTGATGTAGATCTCCTACATGAATGTAGTTCTCAGGACCTAGCCATCATCACTATCAACCCATCTGTATCATTGGAGAGCCTGAGCCTGGGCCTCCTCTCAGAATGAGAGGGGTTAGCCTACCGTGAAGTCTAAAACGCATAGGCAGACCTCACATGCTGTAGAAAACGTCTTTCAGGTATATAGGTTACTAGCTTTTGCCCGCGGCTGCGCCCGCGTGAATCTCGGTTTTCCGCAATATGGGGAATCCCGAAACAATCATAGATTTATATAAAAAACCAATACCACTTCTACTTGATCTCTCGTACTGTTTTAGTAGTCGTCGCTAAGACGACTACTAAAACAGGGGTCAAGCTGTATCTTCGATTCTACTGGACCGATTTCGATGAAACATACTGCATTATTTAAATCGGAATAGTACCTTTAAGACTATAATAGTTTTACCAAAATCTACAAGCTGGTTTTTGCGTGACGCCTGAACAAACAAACAAACATCGACGGATTTGGTTTCAGAAGCCCTTAATTAGTCGATCTGAGTAGATCGTTTTTAAATATCTTTGATGTTTGAAAATTTAACATTTAATAATTTTATAATAGTATAGATAGATAGATTATTTGGAGACGTTCTAGCGTTTGTAGTAAATGTACACAGTGACAAAAACCGGAATAAAAAAGTTTGCGCTAGCTACCACGTGCCTCGCACTTTCGCATCAGTCGCTTATATAGTCGCGTTAAAAGTGTCATCATGATTAAAAATTACGTTTAATAATACCTATAATAATTATAATAATTAAAAAAAAAGTAAATGTTTATTTATTTATCTGCTAGCAATAAACTAAAACAGACGCATAGACTTCTCCAAGCTGATTTGGCTGTAAACATATGTTAAAGCATACCCTTGTAGTATTCGCACCGGTCCACTGAGCCACGCCTTTCGAAAGACCTGAGATGTGCTTGCTAGCGATAATAAGCACCTCCTGGATTTCTTCCAAAGTCGGCGTGACTGACACATTGGGTATCATCAGAGCGGCATTCAATAAGAATATCGGTCTTTTCTCTGAACCTGAAAATTATACTTTGGCTGCACTTAAAATTTGCAACATTAAAGACATTAAAACAGTCATGGCCTAGTAGTATGACTATACATTATCTCGAGTTTGTATTAATAATTATCACTCGCTTCAAGCAGTGAAGGAAAATAAAGTGAGATACCCTGCATAGTTATGCTCTCAGTTGAGAGACTCTCGATTCCTTGTGAACGTGCATTATGCCGGCGTGTTGAACTACAGCCTAAGCCAGGGGTCGGCAAACTTTTTTGGCGGCGGGTCAAAATCAACCAAAAATACTATTATATTTTATCATCATTAGCATAGAGCACAGGTTCCCAGACTTTTTTTTCTCATAAACCACTTCCAAAATTTAGCTTGTTCCGGTGGACCCCCTGCAGCTAAATTTCTACCATATTCCCAAAACTCGACAAAAAATCTGAAGATTAAATTTAACTATGGAAATTTGCGTACGCCAACGTAGACCCCCGTCGAGTCTCCCGTGGACCCTTGGGGGTCCACCTGGACCACTTTGGGAACTAAGGCCATAAAGTATATAACTAAGGCCATAGAGTGTTCAATGTACAAAAAATTTAGTCCGTTTTCTTAGTAAGTATACATACATACACTCACGCCGATATCGTATAAGGGTAGGCAGAGACCACTTCTTTCCACCTGCTACATCATTCAGTGTAGCAAAGTGGCTATCCGCAGCCCACATTTCGCCCCCGCGGGTAACGGGTGGCGAACCACGACGTCGCCATTTTATAAGGTTCAAAAGTGTTAAAGTTCCTCAATGCATTCCCACGGCTTAGTGGATAGAAAAGAAAGAGGACGAGGTAGGAAAGGCATATTGAGCAAGGAATAGGGAATTTAGGAACAGGATTATAGGATATAGGATACTATTATATCTTTGCAAGCAGTATATTGATTTCTTATCTGTACGTTAACAAATCTCCGCCGGTGAATCGAACCCCGGTCTCCTGCTTGACAGGCGGAAATACTAACCACTATACTACTGAATAATTGAGGTAGGCAGAGATCACTTCTTTCCACTTGCTACAAGCAAAGTGGCTTCCTTAGCCCACTTTTCGCCCCCTCGGGAAACGAGATATGTGAATGCTTTGTTTTTCATTTGTTTTCTATTATGGATTTCGCTTATGTTGGCGTCATTTTAACATTTTTTGTCATGTCTTTAATGCGTGCCGTCGTCAGCGTTGCACGAGCATGGGCGAACCCAGTTTCTGGGCCAGGGAGGGGCAAATCAGATTTTTTATAAGTACCTAGTCAAATAAACATGAATTAAAGTAGGTATTTTTATATAAATTCTTTATACAATAGCTATTTTTAAAAATTGTATGTTGTTTTGCAAATGGCAAAAAGTTCTTTTTCTTA
>WUAW01038159.1:0-11452 GCA_017165845.1 Thaumetopoea pityocampa | reverse complement strand
ATATACATATAATACATAGAAAACACCCAGACGCAGTACAAATATCTGTGTTCATCACACAAATAATTATCTCGTTGCTGTGTTTTGCGGCATAATAATAGTGCCACTCCGTCTCTTTCCATGGGTGCTGTAAGAACCAGCTAAAATATGTACCACGAGAATGAGGAACGGCGTTACCCCATGACCCAACCGACAACTACGGCGATCTCTCAAACGCCTGCCAAGCGTGAAGATTAAAAAAATCCCTCCCTTTTGTGGAAGAGGCTCATGTCCAGCAGTGGACTTTCCCTGACTGATATAATAATAATAATAAAAATGATGATTACTCGTTAATAATTAACAGCTGATAGATTCTAATTTTCTCACTGGCGGCCAACTTTAAATTGTTCTTCAACTTCTATCTATATCTTCTTCTACACATATAATAAAATCGTAAACGAGCCGTGTCTGCACAATGAATATTTAAAAAAAAAAACCAACCATACAGATGTACTTATGTTACCAGAGCCAAATATATAGTTTTTAAAAAATTTGTCTCTGTTTTTCTGTGCATTTGTGCACGCAAATCTCAGAAACGGTTAAACTGATTTGAATGCTGTTTTTATTGTTGCATTATGGCAAGCTTCCTCTAACATTTGGTGTTTGTTTCATTTATCTATCATTTATCATTCATTCTTATTTAGATCGGAGAAAATAAGTTATGTATAATTTCGCTCTTACCGAATGAATGCTCACGCAGATGGAGTCGCGGGCACAGCTAGTACTATTATAAAGTTGTTAAATGTCAAATTTTCAAAAATCAAAGATATTTAAAAACATACTACTCAGATCGACTAATTAAGGGCTTCTGAAACCAAATCCGTCGATATTTGTTTGTTTATTTATTCAAGCTTCACGCAAAAACCAGCGGGTAGATTTTGGTTAAAAGCCTACAGTCTTAAAGGTATTATTCCGACTTAAATATTGCGGTATATTTTATTAAAATCGGTCCAGTAGAAATTGAAGAAACAGCTTGTTCCCTGTTTTAGTAGCCACTAAGGTTAAGGCACTAGAGGTCAAGTAAAAGTGGTTTTAAGGCTTTTTTATAAATTTATGATTGTATCGGAATTTCCCATGTAGCGGAAAACCGACATTCACGCGAGTGGAGTCGCGAGCAAAAGCTAGTGTTTAATATGTTTCTAAACTATGTATAGTGGTGTGCAATGTACTATATTCAACTCTTCATCATGTTACACAGTCGTAATAGTATCTCAGTCTTATTGTCTACTAAGTCAAATTAAGTTGCCCTGATTCCAACTCTATCAGATTGTGGGAATATAGAATCCCATCTAAGTACCATACAGCAACGTTTGCAGAACATCTATTTGGTGGTAGATCAAATAATTTCTTTTAAAGTTTTCTCTTTTAAAAGTAAAGCAAACGGATCTAAACCAATACAGCTTTGTCTGACATAGTTTTATAATAAAATGCTGGTGTATGTCATTTTATCGCTTCTTGGGAGTTTTGACGCCAATCCGACGAAAACCACGTTAACTAGGCGAAAGTTCCCGCAGGCTAATTGCCTTGAAAAAGTGTTGTTACTTTGCAATCTTAGAGTTTCATTACAAATTTTCAATATTATTCACGATCATTGACGACTGATACATAAATAACACCAAATTTACACATCAGACATCACAATCATCATTATTCGTAATCTATATTCGTCCCCACTACACGGCACGGACCTCCCCTGATAAGGAGCGGGATCAGGCCGTCGTCTACCGCGCCGGCTTGATGCGGGTTGGACTTTGGACTTTAGATTTCTATGCGGTCATGCAGGTTTCCTCACGAACTTTTCCTTCTCTGTTAAGTAAATTGATGTCTACAATGTAGATCGTACATGAATTAAAAATAACTCAGTGGTACGGGACCGGGTCGAACCCATGACCTTCCGATCGCAAGCCGTGTCTGGTACCACACCAATGTCTCACAATAAACTAATACAATACACTAAAATAAAACGTCATGTGATGCTTCACTCAGGTTGCCGGCAAAACTCGCTGATCAATGATAATAATGTCATGGTGTCTACCCGGCCAAGCTTGCTCGTTAATGTTCTACTACCGTTAAACTACTACTATGCATTGTTACTACTTGGTGCCTGAATCGCACTAAGTTTCCAAAAAGACTCTAAAACGCTGGCAACACATCAGTTATTCGGTGTTATTTAATATTATTTAATTGTAAAATAGAAGTTATTAAAAAAAAATATCTAAAATTTAAGTTGTTCAATTAATCTCCTAATTTTCGTAAATATATTTCTTTGATTGGTTTTACTGGTGTATAACTTGAAAGTGAAAACTGCTATATGTATAATTTTAGGTCAGGGAGTACTTAGTCTTTTGGCCTGTCCGGCAAATAGACTTAAGTATACAGATAAGCGACCCTGGCCCCTTGAGCTACTACCGACTCTTCTTATTTCTTTCGAGATAGTAGTATTTTACATCCTATAATCCTTTTCTCAAATTGTATATTTCTTGCTCAATAAACCCTTCCTACATCATCCTCTTCCCTTTTCTCTCCACTAAGCTAGTGGCTACTGCGCCGATGGCTGCATGGCTAGACCCAAGATAATGGCTAGCCTTACCCAACCTGCTGGGCTCTATTTGTAAGTATCAAGGTACGAGAGCTCAGGTAAAAATGGCTTTTATATAAATCTTTAATTGGCGGAGCCAAAGGCAAAAGCTAGTTAATAATATAATATATTTATTAGTCAATGTGTCAAATAAGAAACATTCTGTATGCAGCCGAATGTTGATGTGACATATTCGGAGATAAGTTCAATATTTTTTATTTTTAACGTAGCATGCTTGACCCGTCAGGCCTCAGGAGGTTAAGGAGGGTGTCGTAAAAAATTTACACCACATAAGGGAGTCGCAGTAAAAAGAAGATTGAGAACCTGACAGCATTCACGATATCCATGATATAACTATATATAACTCTATCTAGCAAGATACTTGTATACTATAGTAATATGCTTGTGCCCGCATTCGTGCTCGGACAAAGGCTGATCCATACAATTCCTAACGTAATCTCCAACAGAGCCGGTAGTGAGATAGTTCAGTCGATGCTAGATTAAGTAAATGAATAAATTTCTACTTTTTTTTACATACACACATCGGTATACAATCATATACAAACACGTATATACAATACACAACCATATCAATACAATCACGTATACAATCACGCCTTATCCCTGACTCTCCGGCGGGGAATCCAATTCCGGTCTCTTGCGTGACAGGTGGGGATACTGACCACTATACTACCGAAAAACTAGGGTAGGCAGAGACCACTTCTTTCCATTTACTATGAGCAAATTGGCTATTCGTAGTCCACTTTTCGCCCCAGCGAGAACAAGACGTATCGGGTGGTGAACCACGTCGCTGCCATTTTTATAAGGATCAAAAGTGTTGAAGTTGCTCATTGTGTTTCCATGAAAAGGAAGGATAGGAAAGAAGGTGAGGTAGGAAAGGTGTATTGCGCAAGGAATATGGAATTTGGGAAAAGGACAATAGGATATAGGATACTACTATCTCGGAAGGAGTAGGAAGAGACAGTGGTAGCTAGAGGGGCCGGGGTCACTTATCCGTATACTTAAGTCTATTTGTTGGACAAGCTAAAAGGCTAAGTACTCCCTGACATTTTTTCTTATAAGTATGAATTATTTTAATTATGAATGTTTGACGAAATACTTTGTTACATAGTACCAGGCATTCTCAACAGATGGCGTAATTCTTGAATATCCATATTATCATACACAATCTGAACCACGGTGAAGAAAATTAATAGCAACGTAGCATTCAACGTCCCGACACCAACTATTAGGGCGGTGGTAGGCTCCGCTAGACATTAATACCCGTCAGGCCAAAGTTCTCTCATCAGATACTGCCCCTCTTGCCACACTTCGACCTATGGTGACATATTCAACTGGTGACACAACACAAATGGAATCTTCGCTGATATAATGGCACAGTGAATCATATTTCTATAATCGGGTTCGTCTTCCGACTCATTGTATTCAACTTTATCCGATATTCATTCATTCATGCTCAGTGGTCGAGATTACTGAGAACTATTAACTACTAATCGATAAAGGGTAACTTTATTGACATTCATGATACCCAAAAGAAAGAAGAAAGAAAGAAATAAAACGTTTATTTTATACAGCTAAAATAAAGAACCAAAAAAGAGAAAACAAAAAAATATAACTGTACCAAATGGAAACCCAGCTCAGCATGATGCCAAGCAGTATACCCGACGCTGATATTCTGCAAACATAGAAAAAAATATATGCTATAATTATTTATTTATATGCTGATATTCTGAAAAAGCATTTTCTGGGACAGGTACGATTTAGTGCCCCAAGGATAGTCACATAACCACTATTAGCCTTCTTAGAATTTGTTTGCACGTTACCAAGTCTACCTCGGAGATGCAAACCCGGTCAGACCGTGTAGCTGCTCATTGATGCCAGCAACTTCATCTTCGTGATATGTAGTTACCGGACACGTGTAATAAAAGTTAGTCAGCAGTCGCCGCCATAAAGGCGACCCGGTCCGATATTTTTTTGGATACCTCTCCCTTTAGTTTTAGAGATATATTGCGATCACACACCCCTCCAGGGACCTCTTGCTAGTTTGCCGAAAATATACATGAATCAATTTTACTACTAAATCCCTAAAGGGAAGTTGAAACAATTGGAATATTTCATAATATATATGAAATGTGTTTCGGAACTATCGTTTACAACCAGCAAAACAATTTCAATCAACTTATACAACCCACTTTGCGTTTTTAAATATTTATTTACTTCATCCTCCCCAGTCAATATACGTCGTCAATGAACGCACTTACCTACCCTAATTAGATGTGAGATTAAACCGTAGTCTAGCACGCTAGCCTAGTACGGTTTTCCTCACGAAGTTTTCTCTCTAAGTTGAGTACATTTTTATCTACTACTAACTTTTGACCGCAGCTCCACCCGCGTGAATATCGGTTTTTGCTACTTAAGAAATCCCAAAACAAACATAAATTTATATAAAAAACCTATAAACCAGTTTTACTTGAGCTCTCGTACCTTAACAGCAGCTTCTAAAACAGGGATTAAGCTGTATCTTCAATTCTGCTGGACCGATTTTGATGAAACATGCCCCAATATTTAATTCGGAATAGTACCTTTAACATTATAAAAGTTTGATAAAAATCTATTCGCTGGTTTACTTAAACAAACCAAGATACATTGACGGATTTGGTTTCAGAAGCCCTTAATTAGTCGATATAAGTAGTTCCTTTTTAAATATCTTTGATTTTTTTTAAATTTGACATATAAAATTTTTATAATAGTAATAGACGTAGACCGTCTATGAATTAGGAATATTTCTGTGGTACGGGACTGGGATCGAATCACGACCCTTTCGATCGCAAGTAATTCCTAGCACAACTGTACTTTATTTATTTCTTTTTATTTGCATAAAAAATAATAAAAATTAATAAACTTGTGTACATACGAATATAATCGTGGTTAATAAATTGTTCAGCATATTTTATTATAATGTAAATATCATCTAAATGTTAAAAATAATATAAAATTAATTCAGGTCAGGGAGTAGTCTTTTAGCCTGTCCGGCAAATAGACTTAAGTATACGGGTAAGCGATCCCGCCCTCCCGAGCTACTACTGTCTCTTCTTACTCCTTCCGAGATAGTAGTATCCTATACCCTATAGTCCTTCACCTAAATTCCATATTCCTTGTTCAGCACACCTTTCCTACTTCATCCTTTTTCCTTTCCTCTCCACTAAGCCGTGGGTACGCAATGAGGAATTTTAATCATTTTTGAACCTTATAAAATGGCGGCGTCGTGGTTCGCCACCCGACATGTCTCGTTGCCCACGGGGGCGAAATGTGGGCTGTGGATATCCACTTTGCTACATTAAACGATCGTGCAGGTGGAAAGAAGTGGTATCTGCCTACCCCAATGGGAAACTGGCGTCACTGTATGTATATGAGTCATCTAGAATCAAAGGCGGCTATCTCGTTTTGAGCAATTTTTGAGTAACAATAAAAGAAAAGGTTATTAAAAAATTATTTTCATTATATTGACATCTTTGATACTAAATCAAGATTTAACGTTGATTTTACAATGAACATGGCCAATATCAATTTAAACAAGCAGATATACTATTAAAAACATTGAATTTTTTCATTGTCAGCTAAAAATTGCCAATAGTGAGATAGCCGCCTTTGATTCGATACGACTCATATAGTATATAATCCCTGCCTACCCCTATGTGATATCGGCGTGAGTATGTAAAATTAATTTAGTACCTGAATCTAATCATTTTTTAAATATTCATCATTACCGTCTTCAATCAATATTTGTGCCCACTATAGGGCCACGAATCTCACTCAGGAGCGAGATTAGGCCTTAGTCTATCACGTTAGTCTAATGCGAGTTGGTAGTTTAAATTATTAATAGTATTTAAACATTAGAAAGCTATTATTATTACTGACTATAGGTCTCATAAGTAAGCTCAAGGTCATCCAGCAAGCAATGGTGAGAGCTGTGTTTGAAATTTTCCTGCGAGATAGAATGTGCAATGAAATAATCCGCAGGAAAAAATTAAAGTTGCGATGTAGCTCAAAGGATTGCAAAGCTGAAGTGGCAATGGGCGAGGCACATGGCGCGCAGAACCGATGGACCTTGGTGTCCTAAAGTACTGGAGCGATGACCCCGAACAGGAAAGCGTAATGTAGAACGACCCCCACCTAGGTAGACCGATGACCTAATGACGGTTGCGGGCAGTCGAAAGATGCACTCATAGCCGCTCGGAGTAGCTATCATTAGAGAAGGCCTTTGTTCAGCAGTGGACATCTGTAGGTTCATATAATGATAATTAGTGAAAAACTCATGCATCAAGAATATAATATCAAAAATACAGTGATTAAGTATTTATAATGAGTGTATACGTTGGATGTTGATTCCTATAGAGCGGTGAGGTTCATCTCTGTGGCCATGTTTTTTTATGACCTGCTCTCCTGTGGCCTTATTTTTTTTTTCTTTGGAATATAATATAATATATAGTTTATAATATATAATTATAAATTATATTTATAGTATATAATATATAGTTATAATAAAGTATTATTATTAGTTGATAGCATAATGCCGCTCACAAACTAAATTGAAGCGAGACATGGTGCCGTGTGCTCGGCCTCCCCGATCTGCACGGCGCCGTGTGCTCGGCCTCCCCGCTCTCCACGGCGCCGTGTAGTCGGCATTGAATGTGTTAAGTAATAATAATCATACTGGTGGTACGAAACTGTATACGTTTCCGGATATGTTGTAGACACATTTTTTTTCACTCACACTGATCTAGCCCCAAATTAGGATTCGCTGTGTCTCGGGTACTAGTTAATTATATTCTTACTTATCTAAATAAATGATATACATATACAGATAAACATCCATGACTCAGGTTCAAACGTTCATCATACAAAGTTTGTTTCTACCAGGATTCAACAATCAAACAGCCTAACTTCACTCATTCCGAGATGACACCTATGCCCTACAGTGGGACAATAAATTGGTTTGATGATAAAATAAATAAATAAATAAACGAATATATATCTTATTAGGCGCGAGCCATCTGTGCTGAGTTTTCTGGATCTCACGATGATTATCCTCCATTCAACAAAAATCTACTGCGGTCTCCGAGATATATATAATATGTCTCCATACGCGGAGATTACGGCAAGTCTCATTTTATAAGAGAGGCTATTTTTATCATAAAATAAATGTATCAGAAACTTACCCTAAAAGGTCATAAAACTTTTTCAACTGTAAAGTTTTAATTAAAAAATAAATATTTTAGCAGTGAACTAGTTAACCTAGCAGCTCGTTAGCCAAATGAGGTTACATTTTTAATACGAATTCTAAAAAAAGGTATTCTAACACTTGCAAAGACAATCCTCATTATATTCGAATGTCGAACTAAAATAGTATTTCCGGTCGACGCGGCGCGATAAGTACGCGCACGGCTGTCGTTTCGGGCCGGCACGCACTGACTGCCGGCTACAGACTACAGACTACGCGCTACGAGCTACGAACTTCTACGTACACAGTACAATAAATGTAAACAAGAATGTTTACAATAAATATGAAAGTTATCATTTCTAAGTAAATATAGCGTTGATCAAAACTGAATAATATGTCCGAGTTAACTATATAACTGTATAATTACGAGTGTGTAACGTTGTATGTCATCATTGTGGTTTATAAATTAGGTTTTGTGTATGTTGTGTGACGCCAGCATGATAATAGCGTCATTATATCCCTTCTCGTCGGTGCTGTGAGAATCAATACATTACATTTTACAATTACATTAAGGTATTATAGCCCCCTGTAATACATTATCGATGAGGTTCTGATAGACATCTCAGAGCCCCTGAACAAAAACCTACCACCAGAACCAGAATCAGAAGCTAACAGAACCTCAGCCAGAAGCTTATAGTGTCAACAGAAATCGTTATCGGAGTTTTTAGTGAGGTACAATCTCATATACCCAAGTCTTTCCCGCAAACAATAAAAAAATAAAGAATGAATTTTGGGAGTATTGGAAATAATCTTTAAATTCTCTCCCTCGGTATATACAATCTATACAAATAAATGAAATTGAAGTGTGTGTGTGTGATTTCGAAATAAAGGCTTCTTCTTAAGTTTATAGTAGTATTTGTAGGAAACCAAATCCTAAACATGTGTTTTTACACGTTTTATTTATCTGGGCTAATTTTCGAAACGACTACGGGACTCAGTGCCAGATAGAAAACTTCTCAGAAAATATTATAAGCTAATATTTATCCCGGGAATATTTTTTAATATAAATAATTTCTGAGTACAATATGAAAAATTAAAATTTAGAAGCAAACTTTAAATTATAAGCCAGTTATTTGAACGATGCTTTCCAGATTTCGTACGTAAATTTCTTTTCTGAATAGAAAGGAAGTCCACTCGGGCCAAACCGTGGACAAAAACTAGTTATACATACTTCTACGAGTATATGTACTGTGATAATATTAGTTAGTGCACGACGCTATGTCTTATATATTTCGTGGTATCAATTTCTTTTCCCATTTTGGCAACTTTCATAATCTCAAGCCCTTCTAAAGAGCCATAACCTTTACCGCAAGAGGGCGCTGACTGGGCAATCGCGTCAAATGAGGTTGGTCAGTTCACACTATAACGTAACTAGTGTGATATTGGCCGGGTTGGCGAACTTTTATATGATATAGTAATGTATTCATAAAATATGAATCTCTACCAACCCGTATTATGAATAAGTGTTGACGGTTCATAAAACTTGTTCGACTTTCATTGCGCGCACAGTTAATGGTAGGTAACATTACTTGGGAACTCTTAGTAATTGAAATGGTAGTAATCTCAGTCACTTTATTCGAGTGTACGAATATCTGTACTATTATAAAACTGTTAAAGGTTAAGGGTTTTGGTAACCGAAATAATGTTTTATTTTCTTCATTTTTGTTTATTAGTTTTCGAGATTCACTCAAAAATTACCTGGTAGATTTTGGTCACACTGTTGCAGTCTTAAAAATACTATTTTTATCAAACACTGCAGCATATGTATCTCATCAAAATTAGTCAAGAATAATTGAGATATAGCATGATCTCCGTTTCAGGAGCCGACATTATGGTACGGGAGCTGAAGTAAAAATGGTCCTGTACTTTTTTTGTAAATCTATAATTATCTCAGGATTCCATTTAGTTTTATTTATTTATTTTCAATTTATTCAAAACGACATTCGCGCTGCGAGCGAAACTTAGTATATTAATAATAACTAGCTTTTGCCCGTGGCTCCGCCCGCGTGAATGTCGGTTTTCCGCTATATGGGAAATTCCGATGAATATGACGAATATGGTCTGTGGATGAATATTCTAGACGTTTTCATCCACGTTGATCTAGCTCCAAACTAGCTCCATCTACCATAGATATTAGACAACGATATACAGTCAAATCAGCTCGGAGACATTTTTGCGTTTGCAGTAGTGTACAGTCAGCAGATAAATAAATAAAAAATATTATTTTAATTTTTATTTTTTATAGGCAGATACTTAATATTATACATATTAAACGTAATATAATATATATATCTAACTTCTAACGCTACTTATAAGCGACTGATGCGAGAGTGCGAACCACGTGTTAGCTAACGCAAACTGGTTTATTCCAGATTTAGTCACTGTGTATATAAACACTACTACAAACGTTAAACTGTCTCCAAGATGGTTTATCTGTAACAACTAAAGTTCTTGAACTTTAAAAGGCCAATTTGCCCGGTAACCCATATTTATAAGAGGTCTAATTACAATATACACGAAATCTATATATATTGTTATAAAACTGTTAAATGTGAAATTTTATAAATCAGAGTTTAAATATCTTTAAAAGAACTACTCAGATTGACTAATTAAGGGCTTCCGAAACCAAATTCATTGATGTTTGTGTGTTTGTTTGTTCGAGTTTTACGTAGAAACCAGCAGGCCAAATTATTACAGCCTTAAAGGTATAATATCGACTTAAATATTACAGCATGTTTCATCAAAATCGGTCTCTTAGAACTGAAGATACAGCTTGATCACTGTTTTATCAACCACCGTTAAGGTACGAGAGCTCAAATAATAGTGGTTCTAAGGCTTTTTATATAAATCTGTGATTGTTTCGGGATTTCTCATGTAGGGGAAAACCGATATTCACGCGGGCGGAGCCACGAGTTAAAGCTAGTGTAAGCAATAAAATTAAAGGAAAACACTATACCACCTGTGGTTTGCACTTATCGAAAAATAATGACTCAGGGCTTTTATATCAATTAATAATTTTATATAGCATGTAATATACGTTTATTATTACTCGCTATGAGAAGCTGTTGTTTGCAGCTGCGCTGGCATGGATGTTTATATATATATATATATATATATATGTTTATANTATATATATATATATATATATATATATATATATATATATATATATATATATATATATAAACATCCATGACATGATAAAGGTCAAGTTTGTAGCCCCCTTATTCGACGAAAGTGTATGAAAAGATGTATGGCTGCGGATGAGGTGAGAGAAGTGTGTCAGGATCATAGTGTGTGGCAAACTGTGGTTTCTGACTGCCCTTATGGGATGCCGGCGGGAGTCTATGTATAATATGTATCCATGACTAGGGTACAAATATTTGAGCACATTACAAAAAAAATATTTCTGTCAGATTTCGAACCCGGGTCAGTTAGCAGAGATCACAGGTTCACTGAAACAATATATATGTCGGAGCATCGAGGGACATTAGTTTTTAAAAGAAAGTAAATACGCAGAACCATTGACCTTA
>WUAW01038157.1:3313-15382 GCA_017165845.1 Thaumetopoea pityocampa | reverse complement strand
CCCCCCCCCCCCCCCCCCCCGCACTCGGGCACACGGGCTACAGGACGCGTGCAGTTTTAGTGGGTGTGTACGTACATTGGTGGCGAACCCCACATAAACGTTGTGCCGTGCCCTCGGCACAGCAGTATGAGACAGGAATTTTTTTGTATGAAAAAAAAAGGTAAATATTGAGTAAATAAGAAATTTATGTCAGGTCAGGGAGTACTTAGTCTTTTAGCCTGTCCGGCAAATAGACTTAAGTATACGGGTAAGCGACCCCGGCCCCCGAGCTGGTACTGTCTCTTCCTACTCTTTCCGAGATAGTAGTATCCTATTCCAAAATTCCGTATTCCTTGCTCAATACATCTTTCCTACCTCATCCTTTTTCCTTTCCTCTCAATTAAGCCGCGGGAATGCAATGAGGAACTTTAACATTTTTAACCTTATAAAACGCCGCCACGTTTGGTTCGCCACCCGACACGTCTCGTTGCCCGCGGGGGCGAAATGTGTGCTGCGGATAGCCACTCTGTTACATTGAACGATCGTAGCAGGTGGAAAGAAATGGTTTCTGCCTACCCTTATAGGATATCGGCGTGAGTGTATGTATGTATGTAAGAAATATATGCCTTTGTTGGAGACTATAATTATGAACATATTTTACCTGAGTGTACCATTGAAAAGCTTTCACAAAGCAATTACGATTCCCTTTTGTATATTCTTTACTGCTTTGCCTTCTATCTACGTGCCGGTGTTGCTAAAATACGTAAAGATCATCAGTATGCGCTGTCTAAAGCCGTGCGCCGCCGGTTATGAAACTCTACAGTTTTTACTAATGGAACAGACTCATCATACTCTACTTTCGGTTTCAGTGGAGCGATGTTGTTTGGTAGCAGTAATTTAGAGAATACGATAGTTCTGTGATGGTTGTGCTGACATCAGTCGATTGACGTATCGAATACAGATCACAATGTATCAGACAGGTATACCCGCAACATGAATTTAATAGTGATGACGATTTGTATTTGTGACTTTGAACACGAATTTTAGTGACTTAGTACATATTACCTAACGTTGTAAGAATCTGTTCAGATTTTGTCACACGATACCAAAAAAATTAGGGAGTTAACATTTTTACCCCACCACCACGCCACCCGACACGTCTCGTTGCCCGCGGGGGCGAAATGTGGACTGCGGATAGCCACTCTGCTACATTGAACTATCAGCAGGTGGAAAGAAGTGGTCTCTGCCTGCCCCAATGGGAAAGAGGCGTGACTGTATGTATGTATATACTATGGTCTCTGCCTACCCTTATGGGATATCGGCGTGAGTGTATGTATGATACCAAAAAAATCTAAGTACTTACAACTCGTGCACAGTAAACGACAGGGCGTCCCACAGTGCAGTACACGGGTCCCGGCGAGGTTTGCCAAGGTCCGTCGCGCAGTGCGCCAGTGTCGAGACAGCACTCATCACAGTCGTACACACTTGACGACGTTGAAGACATTGTTCCAATATTACAGTATAAATTTTATGTTTAGTGTTCTCTGAAAATGTTATGATTGGTTATAGCCGTGACTCTGATAAATGTCAAAGTCGTAGAGTAAAAGTATTATCCAAAGAGTATACTATAACTTAGTATAGTCTAAATTCAGAGAATATCATTATAAATAGATTGGTTGTAAACAGTGATACATATCATGCACTTACCCACTCATGTTTTGTAACCAGATATATCATTTTCATAACCACACCGATTGTAATACTATTTTTGACATTTAATATCAGAAATGATTATTTATTATATAGTAATATTAAAATTACCTTTGGTGTTCGCTTACACCAATAATCTGTTTACTATAACCAGCTTGTCCCAAAATATAAGCGGTGAGTGGATAGTCATATTAAAAAATGTCTTTTTATTGTATCTCCAGCCGTGTGATTGATGGGACTTTCCGTCGACATCAGCTTAGAAATTACGATCATTCAAGTCCGCTGGAACTGTGGAAGTGCGCGCCGGTGAGCGTGCTTCGTGCGCTCGGGTGTGTGGGCCAAGGCGGACGCCGCAGCTTGGGTGCAATTCACACATAATCGTCGTGCTGTGCCCTACGACGGTATGACGACGGTATGAGTCAAACATTTTCTGTGCGAAAAAAGGAATCATCCGACTTTTAATCCCTTTAAGGGATACAAAACATCATTGACAAGATAAAACCACACAGAATTCACTGGCTCGACCACGAATGGGAGAGGATCGTGTGTTGAAACGTGTCCTAGGTGCCGTTGGAGTGATGAAGTGAGAAAGCGCAATTAGCGCAGTACGTATTGAAATGACTGATCTTTTTGGGTTAGTTAGGGGACATATTTAAAAAAAAAATCTTAGACTTATGTCATCATCATTACATCAGCCCATAGTCGTCCACTGCTGAACATAGCCAATTTATAGGAGTCCAATGATCGGCCACCTAGCGGCTATGAGCCGCCTGCATACACCGGTTGCCCGCGAGCTTCATTAGGTCATCGGTCCACTTAGACGACCCGCATTCGGTTTCAGCGCTTTGTTAGAACTCACCTACGTTTATTAAGGAACTCCAATGCAAAATATCATACTTCTATACCCACCGGTTTAAGCTGTTCGTTATCTGTCAATCAGTGCTAGAATTTTATTAACTAGATAGACGGTTGAATATTAAATGAGTTAATAAACTTCTAGTTTAGAAATGACCTTCTCTTTATTTCGGAAGTTACATAAAACAGTGAGTCCAGATTGGTGTCAAATTATAATAATATTTTGGACACCTTCACACACATTAGTCTCAAACTAGAATTTCCTGTACCTCTTTTTTCTTTATACTATAAGTCAGTACTTGACTACGATCCCACCTGATGGTAAGTGGCGATGAAACCTGCGGTGGTAAAACGTACTAGCCTAATAAAAATCTATTCACTCTTATTCATCACAAGGTACTAAGACAATGATATACGCGCGTACTTCATAGTACAGGGGCAGGGATCTCCCCTAATCAGGAGGGGGATTAGGCCGTATTCTATCGCGCTGGCTTAGTGCGGGTTGGTAGACTTCACACCCCCATGCGGCATGCAGGTTTCCTCACGAAGTTTTCCTTCTTCGTTGAGTACATTAGTGTCTACAATGTAGACCATACATGAATTAGGTATAACTCAGTGGTACGGGACCGGAATGAACCCGCGACCATTTAATCGTGAATCGTGTCTATAACCACTACACGACCAACGTATTACACCATCATAATACATACTTATGTATATAGATATGAATATTAATACATATATAGATAATTACACCTCTGACTCGGATACAAACGTTTGTGTTGTGTTCGCCACACAAAGTTTACCTTTACCGGTATTTGAACTCGGAACTCACTGGCAAAGGAAACAGGATCAATGATAATTAGTCGACAACTGACAACGGTTTGTTGTTATAGGGATTATGGGGACTACGGGTATTTCGACAGACGCTCGTAGGTCATTTTAACCCGTCCTACATCACCCATAAAAATATGAAATCGTGGCGCGACCCACTGAGCCGTATAACTGTTTTAATATTAGTGTTAAGTATATGTTATCAATTTATATGTAAAACCGTGGCCACATAATCGTCACTCAACTCAAACACATCGCCACTGACACGTGTTGTGTCATATAATCTGAACCAGTGATTCTTAACCTTTTTTTGTCGCGAAACACTTTTAATCGATTTCAAAATTTAGCGGCACACAAAGAAAAGGATAATTTTAAAAGTTAAATGTAAAATAAAATAATATGTACCACAAAAACAACAGTGCGTTTATTAAGGGATTAATTACAAGTTAATGATGAGAATAGTTTCAATGAGAAATTTGAGCTTGATGTTTTTTGATAATTTCATTTACATTTGGTCGTAAAAATGACAATGCTACTAAAGCTAAAATTTGACGGCACACTTTAAGAATTTGGCGGTACACAAAAGTGCCGCGGCACAATGGTTGAGAACCACTGACCTAAACCATCTGTGATTTAGCCATGTTCTTTAAGGCACACACCGAACGCCGGTATGGTTTCCTAATAAAATGTTCCGTCACCATTATGGGTTCCAATATTTCAAATAGCATGTAAAATTAACTTTGGGTAATTAATTAAAAAAAGTTGAAGGACACTGTTTCTGTTACTTTATATATATATATATATATATATATATATATAATTCAGCAAATTCATAATTCAGTCAATTAGCCGATGAATCAACCACTGATCGAATGAGTCAACGATCGAAACGCCGCAAACTGCTTACAGTACGCATTGTGTGCAACTATTTGCCGCATACTATTTGTATTTTTCGTCCTTGAATTTAAAATACTTTCTCTTGTCAGAATCTCAATGCGGTAGTATTCCAGACGATCCATTGGGATCGTACAAGCAAATAAAGGATAAGCTGAGCCAGCATGACCATCAGACTGCACATCAGGGTACCACGATGAACTTCGACAACAGCTTCAAGACCATTAGTATCACCACGTCTAAGGAGAAAGGTTAGTTTCTTGTACATCATCTTGGCAGCTTGCTTTTACGTTTCCGTCTCTCATGAAAAGCAAGTACAGCCCCCCTAGCTAAGTTGACTTTTCGGAAGTCTGTCTATAAGTGGGTGGAAATTGAAAGATTCCATTATATTCATATATTAGTTATATACGAGTCAAGATAATATAAACCGCATATTACGTATTATTATGTAATATGCCCCCTAGCCAAATTGACTTTCTACAATCGTTAACGCTAATAGAAACGATAAAATGTATTGGAATGACATTTCTAATCGACAAGTCACCCGTGACTTATCGATTAGAAATGTCATTCCAATACATTTTTTTCGTAACTATTAGCGTTAACGATTGTGAAAAGTCAATTTAGCTAGGGGGTCTGGTATCAGTTCTTTACAAGAATATGATAATTTATACGGTATTTACGGTATAACCAGGACTTTTTATAGGAGAAAAGAGGAATAGAAAAAAGACGATGTTTCTAAGTAAGAAGACAGATCTGAACTCGTTTATTGACAATTATAAAACAAAAGAATTAATCAATTTAAAAAGATATTTTATTTATAAAAATTAGGTCCGATTCGCTACACAACGATTCTGGCAAACAGGCTTATGGTCCGCCTGATGGTGAGCGGTTACCGCAGCCTATAGAGTCCTGCAACATCAGGAATATCACATGCGCATTGCCGACCAGTTCGAAATCTATTCACTCCCTTCTTGAATAACCCCATACTGTAGTCCGTCGGGAAAACCTCAGCTCATTATTAAAAATTATATTTAAGCAAATTTTTATGGCTTTTCTTAAATATAACTTAAGCATTTTTTTTTATTTTGGTTTGTGCTTTTAAGGAGCATTTTAATCCGAGCAGTATGGTTAGAACCAGTTTAGTGATGAGGAGGAAAGACTACAAAAACAGTTTCATTGTTTTCAGATCCGATACATGTGTATGAGAAAATTATTTATCAGACGCTGTTTGGCCGTAAAAAAGATAGTAAGTATCTACTTAATAAAACTTTAACTCAGTAACTGACAGAAAACGCACATCCCTGAACAGGTGCGCTTGGAAATATTAAATTTTTTACTGTTTTTTTACATAACGCAGTTAAGCGCTGAGAAAGAATTTTGAAAATTCATTCCTTTATGGGAGTCATATATGTATTTAATTTCTAATTTGAGATATTGTCGATGGGAATTGAAAAAGAAAAACTACTCAGATCGACTAATTAAGGGCTTCTGAAACCAAACCCGTCGATGTTTGTTTGTTTGTTCGAGCTTCACGCAAGAACTAGCAGGTAGATTTTGGTTTAAATATTACAGTCTTAAAGGTGCTATTCAGACTTAAATACTGTGGCATATTTCATCAAAATTGGCCGTGTAAAATTGAAAAAACAGCTTGATCCCTGTTTTAGTAGCCACACTTAATGTACGAGAGCCCAAGTAAAAGTGGTTCTAAGGCTTTTTATATAAATCTACGATAGTTTCGGGATTTCCCATGTAATGGAAAACCAACATTCACACGGGCGGAGCTGCGGGCAAAAGCTAGTAGGATATATATATCCTACTAGTAGGATATATATATTCATATATGAATAGCATGTCCCGGAGACCCTTGACTCAGGCGGAAAGGGAACACAGTGCGTTTTAGTTAGCAGGAGTTTGGCATAACCTGCTTGCTTAGTTCGGAGCGAGCGTGTATTGTATGCAGGATTTCCCCACATAAAATAGAATATCCACTCCTATGGTGGGTATAATTCAAGTTTTTGAAAATGTCCAATTCTATAACGCATATATTCTATAGGTACATAATTATGTATATACTCGTATATTGTATATTGCACGATAACACCCGAACTCATTTGAGTTAAGGTCTTTTTTTCAGGAAATTTCAAAGAAAAACTCACAACTAGAGATAAGTATAAGCAACTGTTAGAAGATGACATAGATTTCTTGGCTCAGCTGCCTACGGGGAATATAATGAGGTTAATATAATAATGCTCATCCTTTTCTATATTATGATTTACTTCTGTAATAATCATCCAATAGCCCAGTACCTGTTTGTTTCCATTTTCTTTAATAGTACTAATAATACTACACGACCGTAAATTGCTCTCGGTTGTATTACTATAGGGCATATCATGTAGTGATAATCGTTGACTGGTTACATTATGTGTTACCTGGGCGACCTAATTTCGTTCACTATCTTTCGAGTTTGTCGTGGAAATATAACAACTTCCCGTGGGAAAAGATGTCCCGTTGTGCTTGCTGTTTTTGGGTAACTATTATATAACAGTGAAAAACAGATGGCACTACATGTCAATGTAAACATGACAGACGGATGGCATGAATATGTCAGTCTACTTGTACCCGTTAAGGTACCTTCATGCTTGTACCTCAATGTTCTGTGATACGACTTATTCTCTTATTTTTTCACTTAGTCTTTTTCCTTTCGTAGTTAAACAACTAAATACGTTCTAAATAAGTTAGCGATGATATAAGCTCACGGCAATGGTTTACAGAGCGGAGGTATTTTACAACAAGAGCGCTGTGCACTTCCCGATGGTGGAATTTATGCACCGTGGCCATTGCAACTTGAAGATCACGAAAGACTATATGCAGACAGCGCTCGACGCGTTCGCTATTCTGCTGGTCGGTACCATTGAAGATGTTCTGCGGTTGCCGGACACTTATGTATTGCGATCGGTGAGCGGACGTCATCATGTTTCTGAACTTAAAGAAATTAAAGTTGTTGCAAAAAAAAATAGCAGCAGATATTTAATTTAAAAAATGTGTTACTTGCTCTTTTTTTTTCACCCTGGCAATCTCTCGATTTAATGGTCTACTGTTATTGCAGAGGATATCTGTTATCTGACATCAATATCGTAGCCTTTGCAGTCCCTGCGACGAGTAAAAGGTAGTGTAAAAAAGTATAGGAACCACAGAGTATGTAAACCAGTTTTATTCTATCTCTGGATTCTCATTTTGACATTTAATTTAGAAATGACCGATGACTCAAAACTGTCTAGGGATATTTTATTCTTTCAAAGATATAACTAAAAATCTACAAACATTGCTTATGACATGCTTATATAAAAATACACGTTATTTTATAGTCTATCAGGATATGTAATAAAAAACTAGTGTTTTTAAATTTTTTACTATTTTGTAACGGACTATACATTTTAGGCTAAAATTTTGGTTAATGAATCGGTGCTCAAAATAAAAAAAAAACAAACATAGGTAGGAAACTTAAATTATAATTTAATCAAAATTAATAATCTGTAAAAGCACGCCGGACACTAATCACACATTGGCTGTGGTTTTGTATGCTCAAAATCAATGTGTCGATGTCTTCCTGTGGGATTAGGCTCCAGGTACGGCGAAGGTGCTCAAAAAGTTCATCTTCCGACCCCAGAATACCCGGGAAACTGCGTAATGAACTACGTTGGACCATGTCCCACGCGTGTTCAATCGAATTTAAATCCGGCGAGTCCAGGGCCACGACATAATTTTCTTTTCCGCTGAATTACGGCTCGAGCCGTATGTGGACGAGCGTTGTTGTGCATAAATATAAAATTTAGCCCCATTTGCAATCGGTGTACTAAGATATCATCACGATATTTTTTTTTAGCAGAGTATCCTGTATATTAATGAGGTCAATTCTCCGGTCAAAGCTTATTTCTGCCCATAACGATAACGGATATGAATCAACGGATATGATGGACTATGATATGAATCAAGGTGGAATAATTATATTCCACCTTGATTAATATCTTAGTCCACTCATGTGGACTTCTTGAGAGTGTCAAAGGTAACTCTATCGCGCAGGTTTTCGCCAAACACGTACCTTGCGTGAATCCGGATGGAATCCATTCCGGGATTCATCAGAATACATCACTGTGGACCATTGGCGATCATCCCAATCCAAATGTTCCCAGTCCTGTTGAAGTCTGTGTCCGCAATCGCCTCGGCGTAACGGTGATATCCGCTGTAGTCTGCGGGAGTGAAGGCCGACTTCAGGCAATCTATTCCTTACAGTTTAATTGCTTATTGCTAAACTGTGTTCCTCCCACAGACTTAAAACTAATTGCAACGCCGTAGAATTGGGTTGTATATATATAGATATATTGCCATAGATTGTAAAAAATGGTCTTGCCTGGTGGTGATGAATCGATTACTGTCTTTATGTCGTTCAGCTACCTTGTCTGTTAGCCGATAACGAGATCACAATCTGTATATTACGCTTTGTTTAATGACAAACCTATTCGCAACATTCCTTTGAATAGAACGACCTTTAAGTATGACTACAGCATGAACCATTTCGTCTCGGCTTAATTATCAACGTTGCATGGCGCCAAAAACATCAAAAGAATTAATTTAAATAATTATTATTTAAATAAAAATTAACGACAAAATGTGCAAACACAGAACATTAATTAGGAAGAAGTTGAATTAAATAAAATTTTCCCACCTTTATAATTATTTTTTTTAATTTGAAGTTGGAATAAAGAATAAATTTATGCCAGCAAAAATTTTTTCATAGGATTGATACTTTTTAAGGTACACCAATAAATGTAAAATATCCCTAGACAGTTTTAAAGTGTTTATAAATACGGAATCAATTAGTCAGCATTTGATCTTGTGACTGATCTTCATTTATAGATAGGTAATATCGTAGGGCTCTTTTTTATTTTCTTTAAGAGATTTCTACAAAACGATTAATTAATTTCATGGTTTAAGCATGATTTAGTAACAAATATTTAATTTTTCGCTTTTTTGATATTTCAAAATTTGATAGTGGTTTTCGAAGTACTAAAGACAATGATTTGGACACAGAGAAAGCTGCTGCGGTTTGACGGATAGCGACAAACAGTGCCTAACCGGTTAGAGCAACTCGGATCCACGCTGATTATGTTAATCAATAGGAAGGTCACAGATAGGTCAAAGTTTATACATATGTGTATAATATAATTATTATTATAGTTGTGTATAATTTTAATTATTTACTAGCTTTGGTCCACGGCTCCGCCCGCGTGAATGTTGGTTTTCCGTAACATGGGAAATCCCGACTCAATCATATATTTATATAAAAAATACATATAACCACTTTTACTTGAGCTCTCGTACCTTAGCGGCGGCTATTAAAATAGGGATCAAGCTGTATTTTCAATTCTACTAGACTGATTTTGATGAAATATGCTGCATTATTTAAGTCGGAATAGTACCTTTAATATTGTAATAGTTTAACCAAAATCTACCCGCTAGTTTTGCGTGAAGTCCGAACAAACAAACAAACATCGACGAATTCGGTTTCAGAAGCCCTGAATAAGTCGATCTAAGTAGTTTGTTTTTAAATATCTTTGATTTTTTTAAATCTGACATTTAACAGTTTTATAATAGTTTATAATTTTATAGATTATAAAATTGCAAAATATCAATTTTAAAAAATCAAAGATATTTAACAACTAACTTCTCAGATCGACTAATTAAGGAGTTCTGACACCAAATCCGTAGAAGTTTATTTGTTTGTTCGTTCGCTCGCTCATTCGTTTGTTTGTTTCTTTGTTCGGGCTTCACGCAATACCAGCAGGTAGATTTCATTTAAACTATTACAGTCTTAAAGGTAAAGGCATGTTTCATCAAAATGGCCTCATTATTGAGGATGTTGAAGGTCGAGCAAAGTGAAGTAGATTTAGTAGGAAGGTGGACCCTGGCAATAAAACCCTGGATTAATAACGCCAGGGTAGTGTATTCTGAGTATAATAATGTATATGTAGGCAATATGATTGATTAGTTCAGTGGCAGTGTGGCAGTGATCCTATTATCTATACCGATTGGTGTCGGGTTTGACGGGTTCGAATCCCGGTAGAGACAAACTTTATATGACGAGCACATATGTATATACCCGAGTCATGGATGTTTACCCGAGTCATGTATATATGATATACGTATTAAAATTTATCTACGAATATATGAGTATATCGTTGTCTAGTATCCAAAACATAGGAATCCTTAATTGGTGCTCAATCATTGTGTGTCAGTCAAATATTATTTATTGTTTTAATTAATTTGGAATTGAATTTTTAATAATAGTTTTTTTTTATAAACTAGGCAAATATGGACTTTTCATTATTTGCGGAATCAGATACTATAGAGCGATAAATGTATAGAGCGCTGCAGCTCCAGAGCACACAGACCGCTAGGTCCCTGTGCGACTGACACAACATGTCACACTCCCACACGAGACATCATCTTCCAGGCTCGAACAATATCAATGATGATGATAGAACACGAGAAGCTGGCGGCGACGTGGCCGGTGGTGAAGGGATCACGTAAACCCGAGGAAGTACCCTACGACGTGCTCGAGATGTACCGGCCGCTGTTCAAGTACTTGAATGGCAGGGAGATGGCCAGGCTCAACTTGTCTGACGAGAGAATTGTGTCATTTATCGGCACTCATCCGGATTTGAATCGGCATCAGGTGCGTATAAATATATTGATGTGCTTGTACGGTTAGCAAGGGCGTCGCTAAGGGGGAGCAGGGAGGGGTAGTTGCCCTCCCCAGGTTCAAAAAATGTAGCCAAGTGCAAAAAAATCAAAGTCCTGAGTCCACTCACTTGACTTGCTTGACCGATGAAGCAAGTCTCGCACGTGGAAACTCATGCCGCCGCCGACGCTCATGTGCATTTGACTGTATTTAAAATTCATACATTTCCCATCCTCCATATATCAACTTCCACCCCTCCCGGGCAATCGGTTGGCGACGCCCTTGATGGTTAGCACAGAATAAGTAACAGTGGAGACTTATTTCACTGCCATGCATCCTCGACAGATGCCCAACTCTTGAATGTAGAAATTGTTGCAGAAAGTCCAATCAAGGTGAACAAAATTTAATAGTGACGTAGTATATATACAACGTCCTGAGACAATTGGGGGCAGTGACAGGCCTTCTCAGATATAACATCCGTCTGGCTGGAAGAGCTTCCCTTTTTCGACAGTGCCACTCCATGTTTGACCTATAAACTGTTGTAGTGATAGTTACATACATACAGTCACGCCTTTTTCCTTGGTTCTCCGGCGGGGAATCGAACCCTGGTCTCCCGTGTGAACCACGAAGATGCTGACCACTATACTACCGAAGAATTGGGGTAGGCAAAGACCACTTCTTTCCACTTGCTACAATCGTTTAATGTATCAAAGTGGCTATCCGTAGTTCACGTTTTGCCTCCGCGAGAAACGAGACGACAGTTATATTGGGAAAATTATCATTTAGACAGAGACAGACAACTTTAGACAGAGCTGTCTAAAGTTGAAAGAGAGAGTGATTCTATTGTATCTGAAAAGAACCTGCAACTAATCGACAAACAAATGTTAGTTTCCAAATGTTAACTACTGAATAAATAAATGTTTAATTTTAAACATCTTTTAAATATAATTTCGTGATAAAATGCGATACATTTTTAAACGTATACTTATTAATTATTAATTTGTATATTTGTAACTGATTTTAAGTTTTTTCGCAAACAATTAACGATAGATTTT
>WUAW01038155.1:1673-16283 GCA_017165845.1 Thaumetopoea pityocampa | reverse complement strand
CTGGAAATCCTTGGGGGAGGCCTATGTTCAGCAGTGGATGTCTTTGGGCTGAGATGATGATGATGATGATTTCACTAATATAAGAAAAGCTTTTCGTTATCGTCTCGTACCGCAAACACATTATGGCAAAATCGATGATTTCATATTCTGAGCCACACCTAGACTTTACAGCTGGATGTAAACTTTGAGACACGCATTGAATTATTAAGATTAGCGGTCCGTATTGACACGCAACCCGTTTCAAGGAATATAACTACATACTCACAGGAGACCAACAAAATTCATAATAACAACAAACAACAATCTACTCATTAAAAATAAAATTAATTAAATACAAAATTATTTCAAAAAAAGGAAAAGAATTTAACAGGTGTTATTTTTTTATTTAATTTAAAAAACAAACTGTTTACTGACTTTCTTTAATAAATAATATGTAGATAACGTAAAGAAATTTATAAGTTTTATATAAACAAGAAACTTTTTAATAATCGGTAGAAAACAAAAACGAAGTAGGTAATTATCTATGGAAACGATATTTTGGCGGCAACCCGAGTGAAGCATCATTTGAAGTTTTGTTTAATGTTTTATATTATTTTATTGTGATATTTGATATGTAAGTCAGGTGTTGTTTGTTTGTCAATCATCAATAATTTTAAGGAGTATTGAAACATTGTAAAAAAACTGTGACTAACATATCAAAGTGACCGTACCTTTTCAAGGCAGGAATAATACCTGCAGGAATTTTGACCTTGTCAACGTGATAATCATCGGATTGGCGTCAAAACTCCCATGAAACAATTAAGTACACTAGCATTTTATTGACTAGTAAAAATTATGTAACGACGTCAGAGAAGGCTGTATGGGCTTGGATCCCTTGCCTTCCCTTTAAAAGGAAAAACCCAAAAATGAATGTCTATGGAAGCAAATGGTATAACTAAATTTTAATTTTCAAGTGAAATTTTTAATGACAATAGTACCTGCAGTGTCACAGGCTGTCATCTCGGTGATGAGGCCCTCGAGATCGGGCGATATGAGCCTTTCCTCGTCTTCTGAATGCGTGTAGTCCAGCGCATGATATATCACGAGGGCCAGTTTTACCACCAACTGAAACAAATGATAATCTTATTATTTTAATGTATTAGGAAATGTTCAAAAAATATTTTTCGCATAAAAACGCCATCTCTTAGAATATTTAAGTATCAGTATTATAATTATATATTCATGTTAATAATGTCATGTAGTAACATCTGTTGTATATACTATATCTTTTCTCGCGATAATTTTTCATATACGTATCCACCGCAATGTCGAAAGATACCGAGCGAAGTTCTATCGCTCAGGTAATAATACATTTTTTAATTAGACCACTAATGATTATCACTGATGGTAATATTTGACTACCATATGGTACTATATGGTAATATTTTAACACCATATGGTACTATATGGTAATATTTGAACGCCAGCTTAAAAGCTAAACATAAAAAGTGGCGCTAGCGATAACTTTACTATGATTCAAATAATAATTATAAAAATGATATATGTCCATCAATATGCACGTTTGAAAAAAGTATAAGGTGTACATTTGTATATCAAACTTAAACACAAGGCAAACAACAATCAATCTAACAAGCACCTATATTTACACACTCTTGCGTTGTAATCTTATTACTTGGGCAAGAATTTACAAAATGTTATTTTATCGACCGCAAACAATTTACGAGCCATTACTGCCTAGTCTGACATACTTGTGAAGTGTGAATTGTATTGGATGATTGATTTCTTTAATGTCTACAACCCACAGACATTAGTAAGTACTTATTCTATAAAATTGAGCTAATATAAGGTTTATTTGCCTTATAAGTATATACAGCGATGGCAGTGTAGTGATCTCATTCATTACATATAAGTAATAGCACGCTCTCTCGACAGATGACAGGTGTTTTTCTCAAAAATCGGCAAAGTCGTAGATGCTGAATCACGGTGAAGTAAATTATTGCAATATGACATATACATATACAACGTCCCAATATCAACCGCTGGCACCGTGATAGATTCCACCAAATGTAACACCCGTCTGGCCAGAAGATCTTCCCTTTACCTATACTGCCACTCCTGCCACATGTTAAACTATAACTAGTGGCATAACGACGTCATCATCAACGCCGTCAATAACATCATCAGCGTGCATCATCATGCTGCTATACCAATATAGAAGAGTTCCTTCCTCTTTACTTCTTAATTCCATTAATATACGGAAACTCGCCACTGAGAATGTTGAAAATCGAGTAAACCGGTGTAGAATGAATAGGGAACGGTTTTGAACCTCCGCAAATATTTGAGATGAATAGCAGACAGAAGAATTTAATGTTCAAGCATAATATAGATAAATACAGAAGGACGACTCTGATCGAGCTATGCCAGTCTTTAGGGATATACAATATTCTGTGAAATTTCTATTTGAGAGTTTCAATAGAAAGCAATTATTATACATATAAAGAAAGAAAGAAAAAATTTGATATAGCTAAAATAAAAATACAGAAAACAATAAAAAATATAACTGCACTAAATGGGAGCCCAGCTCAGCATGACGCTAGGCAGTATACTCGACGGCTTCTGCTTGATCTCTGGTCGTATCGCTCAGACGTCGAGCAGACCACATGTTCTCGTATTTAAATATGTACCGGGATATATACCTCTAAAATGTATGAATGATGTGTGTGTAGATATACATAATAGCAAAGTGGCGAAGGCGTCTTACACTGGATAATGGATAGAAGTGTGTAAAATACATAGTATTTGTTGTTTAATTAAGAAGAAATAAGGGGAATATGGGAAAAGCTGAGTATAGGAAACAGAAGTAAGAAACTGACGAGTTTTAACATAAAATTTATATTATTTATGTCACAAATATGTAACCAAAGACAAAAATTTCAATAAGATCTGTTTATGAGTCAGTTCAAAACCTAATGTCGCACAAAACAAAACGAAAGTACTCGCAAATGGCGTTCGACCGACTTGATCTGAGATTTTCTTAGAGGAACGTTTCTGTATGTTTATGCGTACACCTGTTATCACTCTTTCTATGGAGCCGGACTTCTGTACTTATACAGTTTATGTTTAAGACGCAACTCAACAACTAATCCCAGTTGATCAACATCAATAAGACGATATCAACAAAAGCCGCTACCACGACGCGCTCACCGCATCCGACCGGAGCACGGACCGTATCGACCAGCGCCGGTCTATTGTACGCGTTGCCCAACCACTCTCAATGCAACCACTCCCGCGATGCAACTACACACTCCATTAAACGGCTGTTTAGCAACGAGATTAATGGTATGAGGATCCGAACTAGAGCTATCCCATGGAACAATTCAAACGTTGCGTAATAATATTTTTAATAGTTTACGATTGCAATATATTATATTCTTTAAATATACATATCGTAAATTTACATTTGCAAAATTTAATAGAAACTGGTTAACAGATTATTACTTAACGTTGCTAAACTGTTAAATACCGATCAATGAATACTGCATATCGTCGAATAACAATAAAGAAGCTACAGAACATGCAGCGACCCTTTACTTCACTCAAACGTACAGTAGTACCTGAAAAATAAGTTACAACGGTGTACTAAGGTAGTGTTTTGTTTTTTATTGAAACGCGCGAAAATTTTTAGTCAATTATAAGGTAATGCGCGAGTAAATCCGGTAATCCTGGTTGCTTTCGTTGTGCACTCGTCTACGTCGACGAAACAATTCCGATGTATCTTATTTTTGTGCTACTACCATAAGCAGTTTTGACAGGTATCCGGTTTTATCAATGTGAATAAATGAAACTGAAGTTATGTCTGTGATTTCGAAACAAAGACCTTTGCATAAACTTATATATCTATCTGCACCGAACCGAAAACCAAACGGCCATTTTTAAATTTTCTGTCTGTTTGCCCTGGCTAATTTCTGAAACGGACTTATGTATAAAGATTATTATCGGCTACTTTTGTCCGAGGAATAATAATAATTGTTGGTTCCTGAGTAAATAAGTAATTAACTTTTTATATATTTCTAATTTCTGTCAGCTCGAAAGTACTCTGCTCGCGTGATCAAGTATTTAAATTAATTAAAATTAAAAAAAAAAATATTTCTTCACATGTTTGGATTAACAATTTAAAGGAATTGTGGATCCTCCTAGTAGATTAAAAGTAAAAAAGTATTTACAATACGGACAACAGTCAGTATTCAATATCAATTCTCCATCACAGATAACGATAATTAATTGAAAAATTAAACTAAAATTAATTAATTGTAAAATTAAACTGTTTAATTAAAGTTTAATTTTTGAAAAATATGGGCACATTATAAAGTGCCCATATTTTTCAAGGCGATTAGCCTATAAGTGTTTTCATTTCACGTAGTCTAGGAGCCACGATATTCATTAACAGTATGTATGTCATTAAAACTAACAACAGGCAACGAGTTATAATACACTGCCATATTTTTCGAACCTGCTTTCTGTTCTAATAAGTCCCGGGTTCGAATCACAGTAGGAGCAAACTTTGTGTGATGAGCACAAACATTTGTGTCCGAGTCATGGACGTATTTATCTATTTATGCATTTTATTTATCTATATAAGTACTGTCTTTTTCCCGCGACTCTGGCCGCGTGAATGTTGGTTTTCCGCTACATAGGAAATCCCGAAACAATCATAGATTTATATAAAAAGCCTTACTTTTACTTGAGCTCGTACCTTAAAGGCAGCTACTAAAACTACTAAAATCTACAAAAATCTTCAATTCTTCTGGACCGATTTTGATAAAACATGCCGCAGTATTTAAGTCGGAATAGACTTTTAATTCTATAATAGTTTGACCAAAATCTACCCGTTGATTTTTGCGTGAAGCTCAAACAAACAAATAAACAATGACGAATTTGTTTTCAAAAGCGCTTAATTAATTGATTAACAGTTTTTTAAAAATATCATTGATTTATAATAAAAAAATTGGCATTTAACAATTTAAAATATATCTATATAAATATATTTGTCTAGTACCCAAGATACAGGGAATCCGATTTTGTATCCGAAGAAGGGTATGAACTGTTCTATTCCGCCATCCACTTCTCGTATGCGGCGCAAACAGTAATTAATCAAAAATAATTACCACCATTACCCAGAACAATACCGAGTAACCCCTCTGTACACATAAAACTATCATCATTTCTGTTCAGATAGCCAAATATCGACAGGGGATCTTTTATCTATCCCATTGTATGCAAATCGCGTGCAATATGATCGTATTATGTTGCGTCGGCGCACGCCACTGTGACGATCGATATACTGACCGCAGTGAACAATGAAAGTCCTTAAACGGGTTTCAGTAAGATGTACGAGATTCTATCATTCAATACTGCAATAGTAAATGATAGTAATCCGGTGAAGAAACTTATGCTATTATAAAATTATGTATCTTCTTTTATAGCAAAAAAGGTTAAATAAGCATCGCCTAATGGCAAGTAATTCACAACTTCTCACGTATATATACAATATCAAAGAAGTCGCTAATATGATTTATAATCTTTAGTTCCTCAATGAACGTGGACAAAATTCTTCAAGAGACTCATAGAGTGCAGTAATGAATTTTAAATACGGAACATGAATATTGTTTTTAGTGTACCGTGATCAAAGGTATCAAACAAAAATACTGACTAAAAAAATTAAAAAAATTACTAGCTAGTTATATGGGCGTCGCACATTCTGTATGTAAAAAAAAACTAATATTGTATTTGTGAAAAAATTACTGGCCGAATAGCTAAGCGTCGCTGAGAATAGCTAAGGCTGTATATAAAAAAAACTATTTAAAACACGTGAACTATTTAAAACACATCTATAAACAATTTTACAACAAATTGAATAAAAACTTGTGTCTTACAACACTACGATAAAAATATTTCAGAATATCATTTTTTTTATTAAATTTGTGCAGCAATAACATTCTAATACCATTTTATTTTAATTAATATAAATTTATCGAGTTATATTTAATGCTCTTTTTATTTCTTTTCTCACTAGTTACAAACATTCTGGATAAAGAGAATATAAAAAGAATATCAAATGCTGACTGGATACAGGGCTATGTAGCCCTCATTCAGTTCTTCCTTCTACACTCCTCTGTTTTGCGCCGTGAATGTTCAAGTGTTATAAGAAGTTTAGAAGAGAATGGAATATGATTAGAAAAGTCATTATTTTATGTCTTAGACCATAAAGATGTATTAAACTCATTCTTTTGAACTTTTTGATAATATTTGTTTCAGTATTTATTACTTGCTTCTACCCGCGGCTCTGCCCGCGTGAATTTCTGTTTTCTGCTACATGGGAAATCCCGACATAATCATAGATTTATATAAAAAGCTAAAAAATCACTTTTACTTGAACTCTAACGTACCAAGGATCAAGCTGTATCTTCAAATCTACTAGATCGATTTTGATGAAACATACCGCATTATTTAAGTCGGAATAGTAGGTACTATAATAGCTTAACCAAAATCTACCCGCTGGTTTCTGCATGAAGCCCGAACAAATAAACACACAAACATCGATGGATTTCGTTTCAGAAGCCCTTAATTAGTCGATCCGAGTAGTTTGTTTCTAAATATAATATAATTTTTATATTATATTTAGAAACATATAGAAAACATTTAGAAACATATAATATGATTTTTGAAAATTTGACGTTTGACAATTTTATAATAGTATAGATATCACGGATGTAGGGATGTAGCAAACAGACTTCCAACCTGATAGTAAGGAGTTACTGTTTGAGAAATGTATTCGACACAGATTAACAATTGCCGGCGTCATGCCATATCACGTGCCCATGTCCAACAGTGTCCTTTTTAAAAAGGAGGGATTTACCACAATAATCTCCACGCTTTGCCATAATAATTTCCAATACGTCTGATTGGAACATCGCAGTAGATTTTGACTGAATAATAGTATAATACTGCTGCCCATTATCCTGGTACTTGTAAAACATTATTATCTACCAATTATGTCTTACTAGGATACATTTACACTGGTTTGTACATGTGTATATAATTATGGTTAAATAAAGAAAATAAAAAAAATAAAAAAAAAATTATCCTGGTACATCTCTCTGCTGATTCTGAGACCGAATGACACCATTATTATGCCAACGCTACATAGAAATCAATTGATAGCCAATAATTTTTTTTCGCTATTCCTAATTGCCGTACCCGCGGAATCGATGACCAACCCTAGATAGCCCCTCATCGTCTAGTTAGTGGGAGTTCACTGGGTCACCGTCTCATAATGAAACACCCGGCCTCTGAACCTTATATAGTGCGGGGAGAAAGTCTACGCACTGGGCCATTGTGACAAGCGAGCTAATAGTGCGATATGTAAGCAGGTGTGTCGAAATTGCTTTATTGGAACGCAATTTAGTTCGCCAAAAACGTCTTGCTTCCTATTGTAATTTTAACGAGTATCCTACAAATAACTCAACAAAAAAATGATAAAAAAAAACTTATAAAAATAACTTTTACAAGTATTTTTATAATATTATCAGCTATCAATGACAAATATATTAACTCCTTCGGCCAGCACAATGTTTTGTAAAAGTCAGTTTATAATTGGAAACTGCACCTATTCATATGTATTGCATTGGATATTTAATTTTAAGGCAAAATTTCTTATATATTCAATTACTAGCTTTTGCCCGCGTCTTCGCCCGCGAAAATATCCATTTCCCGCTCATGAGAAGTCCCAAAACAATCAGCCATTTGTATAAAAAGCCTTTGCACCACTTTTACTTGAACCCGCGTACCTTAACGACGTCTATTACAATAGGGATTAAGCAGTATCTTCAGTTCCACTGGACCGATTTTGATGAAATATACCGCAGTATTTAAGTAGGAATAGTACCTTGAAGACTATAATAGTTTGATCAAAATCTACCAGCTGGTTTTTGCGCGAAGCTCGAAGAAACAAACAAACATCAACGGATTTGATTTTAGAAGCCCTTAGTTAATATGAGTAGTTATTTTTTTAAATATATTTTACAAAATTTGACGTTTAACAATTTTATAATAGTGTATAGATGAAAATTTCATTTTATGTATGTTATTTAAAATGGAAATGGTTGAAAAATATAAAATCAGGTGGCGCGGCCTCGGCCTCCTCCCCCGCCCCGCGCCCGGCCCCTGGCCACTTGCCGTTCTCGCTAGTTAATTAAATTGATTTGTTGCCTGTCCCTCCCGTGATTGAATTGAACAAAACATTATATACGGGTGTTTCAATTTAATAAATATTGCTTAATCTATGGTTAGGTAATCTCATCATCATCTCCAGTCCGTATTCATCCTCTCTAGAGGAGAACAGACCTTCACTAATCAGGAGGGGCATTAGAGCTTAGTCTACGACGCTAGCCTAGTGTGGGTTGGTAGAGTTGACACACCCGTGCGGGCATAGAGTTTCCTCAAGAAGTTTCCCTCCTCCGTTGAGTACATCGGTATCTACAATATGTAATGTATGTAGGTAGGGTATTTAGATATAAGAAACATGTTATGACGGTATTTGTAAAATAAATATCGGTCGCTCTCTTGTCATTAAACGCAATTAAGAACGGACGTATTTTATTGTGCTGCATATATAACACAATATAAATCGTACGTGAGTTTGAATTAACCCAGTGGTACGAGACCGGGATCGAACCCACAACATTTATATCGCGTGTCATGTTTAGTACCAGTAGACCACCGGATGCACTTTAATAATTTACATGATTGAATAAACATTAATTTACTCTCGTTTTTATTTTTCGTGTCTTCAATCAGTGTTGCTAGTGAAGATCTGCAGATCCAAGACATGACCGCTGACAATAGGCTTCACGAGAAAGCTCCGGGTCAGCGAGCAACAGAGAGAGCTACGATCAGAGTTTTTCAGCGGGATAGAATCCAATAAAAGAAGGTCCACAAAAGAACAGATAAAGGATTGCAGGCTGAAGTGGCAGTGGGCGGGGCACGTAGCTCGCAGAACCGATGGACGTCGGGGTTCTAAAGTGCTGGAGTGGTGACTCCGAACCAAAAAACGCATGTGTGAGGTGGCGCCATAGTAACAGCATCACTTCATTTCTTCCCATGGCTGCTGTACGAACCGACTAAAGACCGTAGACCAGGATAGTAGCCAGCAGGGTTATCCTGTCATTCAATCAAAACCTACTGCGATCTCGAAGACGCCTGCCAAGCGTGGAGAATATGGCGCATCCCTCCTTTTTAAGGAGGAGGCTCATGTCCAGCAGTGAACTTCCGCGGGCCGACGATGGTGAATATAGGAGAACTGGTCCATCTGTCCTTTGAAAATCACAGTAACGTTGTATGTACTGAGGAATGTAAAAAACAAACACGCTGTATATTTATAAGTGGCTGTATTGACAACAATTGAACCTCATTCCTAACCAATTTAATAGAGTTGCCCTACACCCGGAATGTTTGATAACACTTATGACAAACATACTTACACAATAGCATGCACATTCATACTATTTAACCACGTAATATTGTTTAGTTTAGTCTGGTAACTCTACATCTATCTATACTATTAAAAAAATTGTTAAATGTCATATTTTCAAAAATCAAAGATAAAACGAACGAACTACTCAGATCGACTAATCAAGGGTTTCTGAAACCAAATCCGTCGATGTTGGTTTGTTTGTTCGTTCGGGCTTCACGCAAAACCAGCAGGTACATTTTGGTCAAATGGTTACAATCTTAAAGGTACTATTCGGACTTAAATACTGCGGCATGTTTCATAAAAATCAATCCAACAGAATTGAAGATACAGCTTGATCCCTGTTTTAGTAGCCGCTGTTAAGCTACGAGAGCTCAAGTAAAACTGGTTAATAGGTTTTTTTAAATATAAATCTATGTTTGTTTCGGGATTTCTCATATAGCAGAAAACTGACAATCACGCGGGCGGAGCCGCAGGCAAAAGCTACATCTACTTAATAGAGTTAAATAATAATACATATATAGATAAATACGTCCATGACTCTGATACAAATATTTGTGCTCATCAGGCATTGTTTGCCCCTGCCGGGACCCATTGGCACTGAAAGCAGGGTCAGTGCCACTCCGCCAATCAGTCGTCACGGATGATCGATTGGAATGTTCTTTCACCTTTGTACATCCGTATTTCCTTTGTGATAAATATGCTCGTTGAAGCTGCAAAGATGCTCATTGAAGCTGAACAGTTGCCAGTCGTGTTGGCGCAGAAGCGTGAACTTGATCTGTTGGTTTTTTGTTTTGTTCAACATATTTCAAATATACTCTGGATTTTTTTGTGGAAGCCTATATCTATAATATGCCATTATGAATTTTTTAAATGCCAAATTTTGTAAATCAAAGATGTTTAAAAAAACTACTCATATTGACTAATTAAAGGCTTCTGAAATAAAATCCGTCGATGTCTGTTTGTTCAAACTTCACGCAAAAACCAGCGGATAGATATTGTTCAAACTATTACAATCTAAAAGACTGACTTAATACAGCGGTATGTTTCATCAAAATCATTTTAGTAGATTTGGAGATACAGCTTGATCCCTATTTTAGTGGCCGCCGTTAAGGTAGGGGAGCACAAATAAAAGAGACTCTAAGGCTTTTTAATAAATCTATTATCGTTTTGGGATTTCCAAGGTAACGGAAAATCGACATTCATACGGGCGGAGCCGCGGCCAAAGCTAGTTATTAAAATTAAATATATATTAAGTAGCTGAAAAGGTTGTCCAGTAGTGTCCCGCTGTTGCGGGATTATTATTATGAACTGTCAAATGTGGTGTGTTGAAATCTTTGTGTAGTACTCAAGATACAGGGAATCCTACTTTGACACTAGATCAGTACACAAAGAGTTCCAGAATATTGTTTTATAAAAAAAATCATTGCTCTAGGCCCCAACCTAATAGACGTGACGTGTGTCATGTTTATTTAAATATTTAAACACGAAAGAACAATTTCAACGTCATTGTACATACATACACTCACGCCGATATCCCATAAGAGTAGGCAGAGAGCATAGTACATACTACATACATACACTCACGCCTGTTTCCCATTGGGGTAGGCAGAGACCACTTCCTTCCACCTGCTACGATCGTTTGGTGTAGCAAAGTGGCTATCCGCAGCCCACATTTCGCCTCCGGGCAATGAGACGTATTGGGTGGCGAACCACGACGCCGCCATTTCATAAGATTCAAAAGTAAGTTCCTCATTGCATTCCCATGGCGTAATGGAGAGTAAAGGAAAGAGGATGAGGTCGGAAAGGTGTATTGAGAAAGGAATATGGAATTTAGGTGAAGGACTTAAGGTATAGGATACTACTATCTCGGAAGGAGAAGGATGAGACAGTAGTAGCTCGGGGGGCCGGGGTCGCTTACCCGTATACTTAATTCTATTTGCCGGATAAGCTAAAAGACTAAGTACTACCTGACCTAATATTAATAACACAAAGTATAAATGGAAATAAGACAATAGAAGATTATGGTATGGCTTTTTTAACAAACAAACGTAATTTCTTGAATGGCGGGATAGTCTTTTTGAAACCTATTTTACATTCATAGCAATAAGAGCGAGAGAAAACCGCAATATTCCAAGTGTCTTGAGAACTGCTAAATATTCAAGAGGATATAACTCACGGCTGACAACGGCCCGCTGTCACAATGACAGCGCTGACAGTCCGTGTTCGCGGAAGTCGATGTTTTATACAATAAACTAAAGATTGAATGGGAAATATTGTAAACAGTAGCGATTCGAAAATCAGTAAAGCTTCAATACATGAGAATAATGAAATTTAAACTCATATTTATACATTACTTATGTATCGCGAAGTAATCTATAAATAAGAAAAATCATCTATTCAACTAACAATTATTAATAACTAAACACTTCAAAAATATTCGAATCTAGACTATGGGTCTCATAAGAAAGCTTAAGGTCATCCAGTGAGTAATAGAAAAGAAGCGTCCGTTAATTACGAGATGTTTTTTCTAACAATTTTTAAACTAATCCAATTGATCTATCTCTATAAAAACTAGTTTTTATAAAAAGTTTTGATCAATGACATTTCCTATAGGACATACACTATAGTAAAAGCCTTCAATTCGCGTAGTAATTTGATAGTACCCTCATTATAGATGCAGATTTCAGAAGGTCAAAATCAAATATTACCATATCATAACTAACACAAAAGTGATTAACATATTACAACCTAACTTTGTTTCCGAAAAAAAAAAATACTTTAATTAGCATAACAGACCACTTAATAGACTTGTGCAACAGGTAGGCTCTGTACTGCGCCATCTAGTCAAAATAGAAAGTGCTATGCAAATAGATGACGGGAGAATGGACCGATCTACATCTAGTGTCGCCGGCCAGTCTTCCTGATGCAAAACTCCAGTGTGGCGTGGTACAAGTGATAAGTTTTAATCTTTTAAAATCATTGACCTAATATAGATATAGACGCGACGTCTAGTACAAAAGTCAGATCAAAATGTCCACAGTTGACGTATACATATTTATAAATACTTCCACCATCGAATAATTTAATTTGAAAGGTACTGCATAAAACATATTGCTTAAAATATCATACAATGTTAAATAGGACACAGAATAGCATTCATTTGGAGCTTCGTCTATTGTCGGTAAACTCTAAAAAAACCTGATATCAAAGAAGTGCACGCGGTGGATTTTTGCACTTCTGTGACGGAGACGTTTTTCGCGCGGCAATCGTATATCTATAGATATATGGTCTAGGTTTAAAATAAATAAGCTAAAAGTCAGCTTCACCGGTAATAATATTACAATGATGATAGTACGCAATTATAGCTACTAGGCTATGACTGTGCACTGCCAAGTCTTAGATCTCGACTTCGGATCCAAGACACGTAACTTTGACTTTTCAAAATCATGTGCATATTAATAAATTAATTAATACTCCCTTCAAAACGCATACCTGAGAGAATTTCTCGACGCGTATGAAGTCTTCCAACAGGCATTACGCCAGCGTAGAGAATTACAGCCAGACCTTCTTTTTCTAAGGTGAGACCAGTACCCTGCAGTGGGACAGTAGATGGGTTGAACTATGCCCATCTTAGTCATACCAATCTCTACTCCACATATCAAAAACAATTGATTCACCCATTTTAATGTGATTAACATCCATCTAATTTTTCACATTTATAATATTAGTGAGATTGATTGCATCAGTACATTATCATAATCCTTGCATGAAATTAAATGAGTGGATGTTTGTAAAGGCTACTCCATATCTCCGTTTTTACCATAAATCTTGAAATATTTTTTATTTTATTTTCTCTGCATTATCTAAATAATCTACAATTGTAAAACTACCAAAAATTGAATTTGCCAAATGTACAGCTATCTGGTCTGTTTCTCTGATTATTTCTTTTTATTTTTACATTCCATAGCAAATATTATATTTATTTAATTATATGAATTTCTTATTCAAAATTTAACCATGATGTTTGTCGGTTTCCCGTTGCATCGATGCCTTGTATTGAATTTTAAACTTGTTTTTAGTTTGCTTACATTTACATTTGGTAAGACCTTTAAAAAGTATGTCAAATAAAAAAGTCGCGACTATAAAACGTGTCTTGTTTAATAATCTCTCAATGTTTAAAAATTTAGAGGAGATAAGTAATTTAAGACAAAATATGCTAAAACTCCTTCCACTTATGACTTGGGCCATCCTACTAAAGATATTGAACGTAGTTGTAGCCCGTCATTGCTAAGTGCGTACATATAAATACTGTCACTCATTCGTAAGAACGCAAATGTAACATTGTGCGTTACAGCAAAGAAACAATAAAAAAACAATACAACAATCTTTTTTTTAATAATGTCGTAATTAATGTAGATAGTGGCAACACCAAATAAGTCCACCAAGACATAAATCAATATTTTTCAACTGCCTGATTTTCAACGAAAGTATCCCATAGAAATAGGGACATAATATAGTGTAATTAATTTTAGACAAGCATTGTATTGACAATGGTAGTAATATGTACTTTATGTAAAAAATAAGTGATATAAACTTTTTTTAAGTAGAGAAAATACTACGTATGGCTTCCACAAGTCGCAGGAGCAGCTTGCGCGGCGTGTCAGACTCCTACTGACTAAAAACTCAGCGGCGGCCTTCATCAACACATCGAGGGGCTTCGGGATCCATTGTGGATAACTTGCCAATTTATAGTATAATAGTATTTATCTATATAAGTATGTATATCGTCTAGTACCCAAGACGCAGGGAATCCTAATTTGGGACTAGATCAATGTGTGTGAAAAAGTGTCCAGAATATTATAAAAAAAAAAAAAAATACCCCTCGGTGCTTTTTCGAGACCTTCTCTGGGGGAAACCTACCCCCGCAGCACCTCAGCACCTGAGCGTGCTCATGGCGACAAGAGCCGCTCATATANAAATACCCCTCGGTGCTTTTTCGAGACCTTCTCTGGGGGAAACCTACCCCCGCAGCACCTCAGCACCTGAGGGTGCTCACGGCGACATGAGCCGCTCATATC